>OMNN01029182.1:30011-41984 GCA_900302755.1 Chromis chromis
CCCCCCCCCTCCATCTGTAGCTGAGATTAGTTATTTTCTTTTATCGGTTGGGGGGTGGACAGTGTATTTTCAGTTCTTCATTCCCAAATATTTCGCTTCTGTCTCCTCTTTTTTCAGCACGGCTACTGACTATTTTCTAAAAAAGGAACAAAGGTTAACTTTTTTTTTTTTTTTTTTTTTGGAAGAAAATCTTATTTTATTTAATTGCTTTCACTTTGAGTTTTTTTCTTTTTTTTAATTTAGGAACTTGTCATTTTTTAAAATAATGTACCATTGTGCCCAGCTGTTTGCCGGTTTGGCTCTGTTGGGGCAGGAGTTGCTCCCTCGGACTCGCTCTCAGACCTGGTTTGGTTCTGATAGGTCGCACTGCATTCATGCCTAATCAGAGATTTCATTGTGGTTACTAAAGCAGACAGAGATTTGTTTCGGTTTACTGGGTCGGGTTGGTCTGAGAGAAGTTCTATCTGAATCGGGGAGGGAACAGTTGCACAGCCCCACCCCTCACCCATACTGTACCTCCTGCATCCCCTTTGGCTCTACCCAGCACCCTGGATCCCACATGGGGGTGTGTTTGCATGGAAGCATGAGTGTGTGTGAATGGTGTACAAATTGCTGTATGATGAGGTGAATGAATGTGCGGTGTATGTTGGTTGTTTAGGCGGGGAGGGGGGAGGCTTGAGTAGAGCAAGGTGACGGGTTTGTCAGCCGAACAGCGGTGGGGGGGGGAAACCTAACAAAGCATTCCATCATATCCAAAATTGATGTGGAAAACGTGAAATGGTGGCCAATAAACAAAAAAAATCTGAAAAGATATGAGTGTTCAGTTTTGCTTTTTTTGTTTGAAGTGCAACTATGGATCATTCCACACATGAACATTGCCTTTACACTTAATGATATTTAGATTATAAGGATAGAAATTTGAAAAAACGTCTGGTGTCTTTATCTTAACATTTTTCCTTGACATTTATGGGAAACAATATGAGGTCAAGGAAAGATGGGAAGGTTAATTCATGAGGACAAATGATGACAAAAGTTTGTATACCATATAAATCATTGCAGCCTTGAGTTTCCAATGATGCCTATAATAATTTTCTATGATGGAATCACTGAAACATACGTTTGTTACAAAACAATTGTGCCTTTTGGTTCTTTCATAGATTTATTACAGGTCTTCTGAAAATATGGCAAGATCTTCTAGGTCAAAAATATACATACAGAAATGCTAATATTTGGTTAAATGTCTCATGGCCATCTTCACCTCAACTAGATGCTTTTGGTAGCCGTACAAAAGCTTCTGGTTGTATCTTTGACCCTCCTCTTGACAGAATAGGTACAGTCCAACCAAGTGCTTTGAATGCTTATGTTGCATTTTTTCTTTTCCGTAAAGGACCGTTCAGTGTAACCTCT
Organism: Chromis chromis; assembly: GCA_900302755.1. Lineage (NCBI taxonomy): Eukaryota > Metazoa > Chordata > Actinopteri > Pomacentridae > Chromis > Chromis chromis. Next base: position 31,419 of record OMNN01029182.1, read on the forward strand.
GGTAAAGGATTTAGGCAAAGAAGCAATGTTGCACCTTTTAGCATTTAGATAATTCGTCCAGCTCCTATCACAGCTGCCACTGAGATACTTCCAGATCATTTATTCAGTTTGAAATGTCCTTAACCACAAAGACTATTCAACGACAACCCGGGAATCTGTCATCTCAATATCTACATGTTGTAGAAATTAAAAATGTATTAAACGTCAAAAAAGGCCTCTACACTTAGCTCAGAGTCTAAAGGGACAAAAGTGTAGTTTACTAACATTTAGTTTACTAATATTGAAGGCCAAAAAAAATCTTATCTGTTAGCCTCATGGCCTTTCTCTACCACTTTGATTTAGCCTGAAGCTAAATGATCAGTTCGATGGATTACCATGAAACTCTATTAGTAGTATATTAGTAGACCCCAGAGGATGAATCGTACTGATCTAGCACCATTGTGGGATTATTCTGAATCTGAATATCTTTTGGAGTACAGTTAAATCCATCATTAAGAAATGGAATGAATGTGCCTAGAGCAGATCGTCCTCAAAAACTACAGTGCAAGAAGGAAACTAGTGAGGGACGCCACCACAACACCCATGACTCCTCTGAAGGAGTTAAAAGCTTCAGGGGCTGAGATGGGAGAGAGTGTCTTGACTTGTCAAAGCTCTGAGGAGGAGTGGCATAAAGAAAGTTGGAGAATCTCATACTAAATCTTGATGTGGGAGACGTTGAAGTCAACTGGAAGGTTTTCTGGTCTGATGAGACCAAAAGTGAGCCTTTTGGCCATTAGACTAGAAGCCACGTTTGACGGAAAACCAAATACTGCACATCCTCTAAATCACACCAGCCCCACTGTGAAGCATGGTGGTGGCAGCATCATGATGTGAAGCATGGTGGTGGCAGCATCTTGATGTGGTGGCAGCGTCATGATGTGAAGATGCTTCTGGGCAACAGGAGAATATAAAACTTGACTTACAAGCCTTCTGGAAGGCTTGTAAGTCAAGTTTAATATTTTTAATTAATTGACTACTTTTTAGAGATATGTTTTCACTTTGACATCAAAGAGTCTTTTTTGTACATTCTTGACAAAAAAACAACAAAAAAACAAATTAAAGTGAACATGATTCAATTTTGAAACGCAATAAAAGGGGGTTGAATACTTTTTATAGGTGCTGAAAAACTGAGAAAAGAAGCAAACCCTCACTTTTAAGTAGCTTGAACCAAACAATGTTGCATTACTGAAAGGAGATGATGCAAAACGTAGTAATTTGGAAATGATCATGATGATTAATGCAGTGCATGACCATGATGACAGCAGCCTTTCCTGACTGTTTATGTCACTGCCGTTAATGATCAACAGCCTACACATGGCGGTTCACCCCTCCATGCCCCTGCAGTTGCCAACCACACGCTCACAGCAGTAAACCACTTTTATCCTGCTGGTGTTTACTAGAAGCCTCCAGCCCCCTCCCTCCTTCTCTGGCAGCATGTCACCACTATCTTTAAGCGGACAGCATCTGGGTATGTGGGGGTGACCACAGAGGCAGAGGTTGTGTGGAGACGTGAGCTGTCCTACTGGCTTGTGTGTGGCAGTGGGAGGGCTGCTCATCTTCCAAATCTAACCAATGCATCGGTGAGGTGTCGCTTCCCTAAAATAGCCCCACTGAGAGTATAAAGAGGCTCGCAGGGAGGTTTGGTCTTCAGATGAACAGCTCCATTGTTGATGCACAGCAAGAGAGCCACACTGAGAAGGACTTTTTCTTGAGACTCAAAGGAAGTCATACTCGTTGGATTTGAAAACCAGCTAAGGAAAATCTCCAAGATGAAGTACTACGAATGCCCCGCATCCCAAACCATGGGAGTCGACACTTACACCGAGGACTGTGGCGTCCCAGTTAACTGCAGGAGCTCAGCCTCTCTGAAGCCGATCCGGAGCGTCCACTTCCCCAATGACATTGTTTTCCAGGACTATGTTCGCCACGGCGAGCTGGAGAGGATCGGACGCTTTATCCGAGCCAGCAGAGTCAAACTCGACACCATTTACCACTCTGGTGAGAGCCAGTGAAACACTCACAGAACCTAGAAATCTTTATCGTTATTGGTCGATGCTGAAGTGTTTCTTGCCTCCCTCTCTGCACAGGCATGGCTGCCATCCACGAGGCCGTTCTGTCCGGAAACCTGGAGTGTGTGAAGCTTCTGGTTCACTATGGAGCTGATATCCACCAGAGGGATGAGGAGGGATGGACTCCACTGCACATGGCCTGCAGCGATGGCTTCCCACATATTGCACGGTGAGCATCCAATCTTCTTCTGGTTGCATGTAAATTTGAGTCACAAATTCCAACTATAAGATGATTTTAAAAGCTAGAGAAGTGGCCTTTTCATAGCAATATCTACCAACATCTGCTGATCATACCACATCAAATAAGGCTGTCGAGGCAAAAGGGAACTTTGAAGAATGTTTGCTGTTGATCACAATTTTCTCTCAGTTGGAGGCAGCTGATGTTACATGTTTAGACTTTTGCTAGCACATACCAGCACACACACAGTGACGTCACGGACGAAAGAGAAGCCGAATGATCTGCTGCATTCTTGCACCTCATTGACCTTCCTGACAACGAAACACGACAGAAACTCGCATTAGGTTTAGGGGCAGCAAGACGTGATCTTGTTCACTAAGTGGGGGGGCTCTGCTGTGTTTATTTCAGCTACCTTCTCTCGCTGGGCGCTGACCCCGAGCTGGAGAACGACTGTGGGGAGAAGCCGGCTGACCTCATCGAGCCTGACAACACGGAGCTGCTGGAGATATTCGGGCTGGCGGTCAATGACTGAATGTCTAAGGCCTCAAACTCATCTTGAAAGCTACTGCACAGTCATCCGGCGTGCAGGAAAAGGCCACATCAAGTCCAGGATCCTGGTTTTGCCTCAGCTCTGCAGGTCGAGGACTGTGGACGTCTGGTGGAAGGAGGACTGACGGAGCCTTCAGGCTGCCCTCTGAGTGAACGTTTGCTGTACGGGGCTGGTTTCCTGTCAGAGCTTCAGATCTTTTTACACAGATGTGAACTAAATAGTTTTATTTGGCTGGAATCTTGAGGGCTTCTGAATGTTGTGAAACCTGAAGCTGTTGCTGCCGCTTGGCTAATTAGCACCTCTCCCAGCTTTGTATGCTAAAATTAGCAAAAGCAAACAGGTGTGTGTTGACTGCCTTAATAGCAGATTTGTTTACAGTTGATTTAGTTATAAATCCAGCGATTATACCTTTGTCTATTTTTGTCTTTTAATCATTTTGAGATATTGTACTTATTTTTGTTTTTATATGATTTTTTTTATACTTATTTTTTAAATAAAGTTAAATGAAATCATTTTGTCTACCTTTGCCTTCATTTATCAGCTAAGTGCTGCAATAACCATTTAAAGGAACCTTAGTTTGAGCTCCCAGTGTCTACATTTCGTAAAGGTCTCGGTCTACACAGCAACACTGCGAAGAGAGTTTCTGAAAATCTTCATCCTTGAAGAAGTTTTCCAAAATGTTGTGTTAAAATTTTGTTTGTGGTGACAAAAGGCCAAAATGTGGAGATTAAGGTTTTTAAAAATGCTGTGTACGTATGATGGACAAGGCCTAACCCTGTGAGCAAGGTTAAGGGCAGCCATCTTAAAGAGGAAATGGGGTTTCCAATCTGACCCCCTCAGAATCAGCTGATTTTTTATGTAGGATAATTTTCATATGTTTATTGAAGGTCCCTTGAAATACATAAGGGTGAGTCCAAATTTAGATTCTGACGGGGTCAGAATCTAAATTTAAATCGCACTTAAAAAAAAAAAGATTTGGTTGATTTTATATGGAATCACCTGATCATTATTTAATGACAAGAATCCTGAATATAAATCAATGGGAGAATTTTGTAATGCTAAAAAGTGTTGTACGACATGGCCCTCCCTGCAAAAAGTCAGTCATTTGTTTTATAACAGCCAAACTAGGAAACATTTAGCCAATTGTGACGTTGCACTGATGCAAGTGCAGGATTGTCAAACTGCTTAGAAGTTTAAACCTGATTTTGGGGCAAAGACACCAGATTTGACTGGTGATTCAATAAACGTAGTTTTTATATCAATTGAAATTTCAGTTGTGGTTCTCTGTCTATGTATTTAGACAGGGAACTGGCCTTGTTAACCCAAAATAACTGCCTGTCGGAGTTACCAAGATGGCCGCTAAGCAGGCGAAGTTGATGTAAGCAAAAAAAAAAAAAAAAAAAAGTGATGCATTGATCTCCTCTCCTTTCTTTCTCTCTGCATGCATTTATATAGCAACATTGCATGTCACTAACTTTTGTGTCTTTTCTCTCTGCAGGTATTTCTGGCTCTGGAACTTAATATGAGCATGCTTTCAACAGTGTCTTTCTCTTTGCCACTCTCCTACAAAGCTTTGACTGGTGAAGAACAGGCAGCAGTTATATGTACAGTCTTCTATCTCAGCCGCTGAAGCTTGAAACTCCTTCAGGGGAGTCATATGTGCCTTGATGGCCTCCCTCAATCCCTCAATTTCATGCATAATCACAGTTTTTGAGGACGGTCTGCTCTAAGCAGAATTTTGCTCTTTTATCTTCATGGTGTAGTTATATCCAGGAGTACTGATTCACCAGTTACTGGACCCTCCAGATACAGGTGTCTTTATACTATAATCACTGAGACACATTCACTGCACTCATATTAACCTTTTACTAATTTTGTGACTTCCAGCATCAGTTGGCTGCCCCTGTGTTGAATTATAGAGGTGGATACTTATGCAATTATTGATTTTATGTTTTCTGAATACAATTAATTGACATTACTTTGTAGAAATCTGTTTTTCACTTTGACATGAAAGACTTTCTGGAATTTTTCTCAAAACCGCAGGAACCTACATGTATTCAGTTGGTGATGCATCAAGTGAATAAATGTGTTTTTATGTTTGGTCCTGATTTGCTGACAAGTCCATCTTACACTGCTGGTACTGCAGCAAACCCAACACATGAATTTGGTCTCACTATTGGCAATTTCAACTCAAAATTCAAGGCTGACCTTTTTTTCTATTGCTTTTTCTTCTTTTTGAAGCTGTCCAAATCAGGTCTGCTCTTCGGGTCTTTTTATTGCCTTTGCTCTTTTGTACTGATTCCTGATTTCAATGTTTTCTCTTTAACCCCTTTGCTATTATAGTTCCACCTCTTTTTTTATCTAGCCAGTATTCTTTACCTTGGCTATCCTGTTCATATGGCTGTCTTCTCATGTGTTAATCCTTGTCATTTTCTCCATGTATTTAAATGCACTATTTTATGTTAATAACTTTGCGTATTCTATCTCCTTTGGTTTGTATATTGTTCTCTCTTCTCGTATTTCTCTGCAGGTATTTATGGCTCTGGAGCTGCTTTCTTCTAATCAACAGCTACTGGTTCCACCAACCTGTACAGTAGTTATGTCCTTTTGTATGTTGTCTGTCTGTCTCCCCTTGACCCTTCCCATGACCCCATGACTGGTCGACCCTCCCTGAACCTGGTTCTGCTGAAGGTCTCTGCCTGTTAAAAGTGAGTTATTCTTCATTGTTGCCAGTATGTTTGCTCCTTGGGTTTCATTTAGTAATTTTCTATGTGTAATTTTGTCGTCAGTCAGGTAAATATACAAATTAAATAGTATTATATGGGTCTTAACCTCAATATCTAATTTGGTACATGTGTGCTTTATATAATTTGGTGTTTTTCTAGAGGATTTTTCTCAGGTAAATTCAAAAAGCCAGTGTTATTTCTCTGCCACAAAGCACTTTGGCGTAATAGTTGTTGTAAACATGCAGTTTAAGTATAGATGACTGCCTGATACCACAGGACACCTTCAGAGGTCTGCAGAGTCCAGGCTTTGATGGGTTGGAGCTGTTTCAGGAACCTACACTATATAGGTTGGTGGTTTTAATGCTTCTTTCAGTGAGTGTGAATGAGGTCACTGATAATGTCAAAACCACAAAACGATCACCAGCTCTGCAGCACCTTTTAGCTTTCATGCAACTTGTTTTCAACCGCAGCATGGACAGACACTAAATGACACCAAATGAATGTTGACGTTGCTTTGCTGCATTAACTTTATGCCTTTGGATGACAACGTCAAAGTTGCATTTTCAGATTCTTCTGCGACAGCTTTAATCAAAAATAGTTCTAGAGAGAGTGCACCGGGTCAGACCGAAGAGGGATGCTAACTCCCCACCAAGAACGCTAATAATGGGGTTCCTCAACCACAGGGACAAACTGAAGGTAATCTATGCTGCTCGAGCAAAGAAAGATATTAAATACAAGAACCAGCAAGCTAGATTCTACTCTAATCTGTCTGCGGGGATTCACAAGCAGCGCAAAGAATACGACCCAGTGCTTCAGCAACTGCAGGTCTTGAAGATTCATAATGGACTGATTCATCCGGAGAGTCTACTGGTAACATATAAAGAACGAACCAGCATCTTCAACACTCTGGCGGAGGCACAAGACTTCGTACTATACTATGACGTTTTTGATGACATACTATACTATGACATTTTTGATGGCACTTTTTACGACATACTTTACCATGGCGTTTTTGATGACGATTTTTATGACAGACTATACTATGACGTTTTTTACAACATGTAGTGTAGTATGTCGCAAAAAACGTCATCAAAACCTTGTAGTACAGTATGTCGTCAAAAACGTCATAGTATGTTGTAAAAAATGTTGTCAAAAATGTCATAGTATAGTATGTCGTAAAAAAGTCATCAAAAATGTCATAGTATAGTATGTCATTAAAACTGTCTCAGAAACATCATATTATAGCATGTCATCAACAAAGTGACACAAAAACGTCATACTACGGTATGTCGTCAAAAACAGACAACGTAATCAAACACGTCATAGCATAGTATGCCATCATAAAAGTTATAGTATAGTATGCTGTAAAAAACGTCATTAGAAATGTAAAAAATGTCATAGTATGTGGTAAATAATATTATATTATAGTATGTCTTAATTAAATGAATCAAGTACGTTATATGTTGTTAAAAACATCATCAATAACGTTAGTATGTTGTAAAAAATCCTTTAAAAACATAAGAGTATGTTGCCCAAAATTTTACCAAAAACATCATGGTATAGTATGTTGCAAAAAAAATGTCACCAAACATGTCATAGTATAATATGTGACAAAAAGTTAGTCCGAGTGGAAATACATGCCAAAATGAAAACCCTGCTTCAAAGGAAATTTATGAATCTCAAACTACCGACTAATCACCTCTTCAGAGTCTTAGTGGAAACACAAAATGATCTGGTTAAACTCATTAAAAAGGATTAAAGTCAGAACCATTCAGCAGCACACTGAAATTCAGGTCATATGCTTCACAATGCTGCAGCCAGAACACTGACTCCCACCAAGACAAACAAGAACCATACAGAGCATGTGAGGTTTCCTTTTTATTTAATCACTTAATCAACAGAGTACAATATATTTAAAATGTGTTGAGATGTAGAAGTACAAAACATAGTTATTTACAGCTGATACGAAAGTCAGACCTCAGACTCTTCGTGTCTGAGCCTCCACAGGTTCACTCTTTGAACTTCCACTCCTGGCGGCACATTGGACACTGCTGCTGGACCTGCTGAGAGTTCAACCACTTTAAGATGCAGTGCATGTGGAAACAGTGGGAGCACTGACCCCAGACCAGCGGGCAGTCGTCTCCAGGCACTTTACCTGCACAACAACATCCATGTTAGACATTGTACTGAAAGGTGGGTGGTGCTGAGATGCATTATTTCAGATTACAATAAGCCTCATTAATACATAAGTTAATACAAAAGTCTATTGAGACATTATTATAAAGACTTCAACACTATATCATGGCAGCTCATACTGTTTAATGCAAGTTTGTTTTTTTAAACGCACACATATACTGACAGATATGGGTATATTTTTCTTTTTAATCAAGACCAATAACTAATATTTGGAATCGATATACATCATAACATGTGATAGCAGGGGTCCTGTCATTCATAACTAGGCTTCTTCATTAATAATGATTCTTATAACTTAGTATGTACAGTAGAAATATGATTGAGATCAGAGCATCACATAATGCTAGAATGCTCGCCTGTTTACTTTGAGATCAAATGATTTAGAACGTTTTGTCTCCTGTAGTTAGTCTACTGTTCTCCTGTTTTGTCAGTCTTTCACTGTTCTATCACTTTTATTTTATCAGTAACCGGTTAGTAAAAAGATACTGATAATCAGAAAAATGCCAAACAACAACCCCGATAATCGGCCAGGCCAATAATAGGTCGACCCCTAAAATATACCCATATAGATAAATAGTGTCTTAATCTCAGTATTTAAATTATTAAGCTAAATTTGTATGATAATTTTGTACAGTCTTAACTGTAATGTTCAACGGTCCCATATGGTGAAAATCCATTTTTAATTGTGTTTTGTATGTCTCAAAACTTGAAAGTGTAAACTACAAGCTGTCAAAATATGAACCTGGCTACTTCTGTCATTCCTCAAACCCCCCTTACCTGGATAGCCTCCAAGCTTTAGGGGCCAAGCTGAGTTTTTTTTAGTAGAAACTCAGGAACTAATAGTCTTTGAGCTCTAGCTTTGTATAATCCTGACCCCTCACTGCTGCTGCTTCCAGGTTAACCATTCAGAATAAGCAGCTACCTCACAGTCCACCAGGTTAATTTACTTTCTGCACAGCTTCTGTTAACTCTACAATGTCTCAGTCACGACTAAAGCTCATCAGATGTTCTGCTGTTGGCTGCAAGAGTGAACACAAGAGTCTTCATGCACTCCCAGCATCTGAGGAACTGAACACACAGTGGATTGCTTATGTAGCTGAGGGACATTTAGAGACGGTGGAAACTATAAACAAAGATTTGAAACTCAAACTTACTGTGTTTTCACATTGCTTGTTGTGTTTGAGTGCAACCTAAACCCAGCTAATATTTGCACCCGCTAGCTTCTCTCCTGCTCTCTGTGCTCACATAAACTGCATTTAAATAAAGCTGTTCTCATTTATATATCTTTCTGTTTTAGTTTCTTGTCCAAACTCACAATACAGTTTTTGCTCTGCGAAAGACACAGAGAGAGTCTTCTTCCTGAAGGGGGCGGGGATGGCAGAATTTCAGCTGCATTTAAAGCTACTGATACCGAAACAGCCTGTTTTAGAACAGGACTAAAATCAGGAGTTATGGAAGAGAATGTTATTGTACTCTTAAACTTGCACGGCACTTCTCGTAAAAAGGACGGACGCTCAGGGGAACATTTAGTTTTATGTGGAAAGCATTTTGTGACAGGTGTAGTGCTGCCTTCATAGTCCTGAGACCTAACTTCATTTTACCTGCCTCTATATTAACATAATATGATTTAATGACAGCAGTGTCACCCGTAACTGTGCCACATTCTGACATAATCTATGCAGGTATTATGAGCCATGTTGGAAACACATCTTACACTTAACCGTCTCTTAGTCTCATTGGAACATTTAACCAACCATTTTTACTTTTGGACTCCAATTGTGATTGTTGTAAACTATGTAAATTCAACTGATATGCAGCTGCAAGCAGACAGAGGATAGTTTGACAGCTCAAGCAGGGTTTTGTTGTTACCTAGATGATTCTTTTCTTTTCTTTTCATACAGTCACAGTAAAATTAATCATATTTGTAGTATTTTGAGCTAAAAGAAAAACCTGAAAGATACATCCTAGGAACATGTGAGACTTTCATTATTTACTAAAAAGGGACACAACATGGGACCTTTATATTTGTCAGTTATATTGGTATTTTAATATTGTAAAGTCTAAACCGTTTTTAACCTTTTGAAACTTGCGTCTGTGCCTTACAAATAACAGTGAACTGACTTCACTCTTAGCAGCTAATTAGCATGAATGCTAGCATCACGTTAGGCACACGAGACTAGAACCAGGCGGCTCGGTTACTCACAGTCCGGACAGCAGCCGTTGAAGGGCATCCTGCAGATCCCGCAGTTCTCGTCGTTGGCCACCCAGAGCCAGGAGGCCACCCCGTTCCACTGCCGGATCTTCACCTTCATCCTCGGCTTGAGACGGAAGCAGAAAACACGGTGTACAGAGCAGAGCAGCGGAGGTTAGCATGTGAGCTAATGTTGACGTCTGTAGTTACATGTTCAACTACATTAGTTTACTTACTTACAGAGAAGCTCTAACGTCTGCCTCTGAAATCCAACCCCAGTTAAGTTTGACAACTTCTCTGTGAAGAAGAAATCATTTTAGCGCCAGTTTTATGCTAGTTTTTAGCATTTAGCTAGACTTCTTCTTCTTCGGCGGCAGCTGCTTCTTCCTCGTCTTTGTTTATGAGCGGCTGGCAAATATGGAACTAGTGCATTACCGCCACCAGCTGGTTGGACTGTGGATCACACTGTCAAATATTACTGAAACATGATTTGACAAAACTAATTTCTGAGTTTGTGTGTGGTTTTTGTAGAATATATATTATTTAAGATTTTAGTTTTTATCTTTCTGAGGTTTTGGGATTTTTTTCGGAACTAATAATGCTCTTGATTATTTCTC
>OMNN01029183.1:0-13415 GCA_900302755.1 Chromis chromis
GTTTCCTTTATTATGTTTTTTTTTTTTTTTTAACTATTACTTGCAGTGTATTATGCTTGCAAACTGTGTAGCATGAAGTACAGATGTGAGACTACGGGCTATGTGGATATATAACCTTGAACATATATATTTAATGTTGAACTGAGTGGTGAATATCAGTTACAAGTGCTGCCTTGTGGCTTGAGCTTGAACTACAATCCAGGATCCCAGCAGGTGTTTTTACTCATGAAACCATCACGGCACAAATGGAACTGATCCCATCCATTAGCCAAGTAGCTAACAACTCTCAGGCATTCAGGCAGACCGTGATCATCATGTACTATAATGTAAGAGATGGATTTCTAGGTGATTGAGAAACGCCTGCATGTTTTAACCGCACAGTCCCACCACGGCAGTTTGCTCTTCTCCCAAAGCAAACATAGCAATTACAGGCGCTGTCAGTCACTGTCAGATGTGGCATCCGTGATCAATCCAGCTCATTGGGCGCAGGACATTAGACATGAACATATATGCAAGGGAGTTAAACCCTCCCCCAGCTCCCCGGCCTGCTGTTCATTCAGCCTCCTCCGCTGGGATTGGAGGAGAATCCATTGTGTGTTGCGGACTGCTGTTTCTCCTGCGTCTTCTCATGTGACATCTGTGCACTTGAACTGACAATGTTCTTTCTATACTCCTTTGAACATACAAATCCAGCAAATTCAACTCATTTTTCTTACTATCAAAACAGTATTTCACAGCGTGCCTTGTGCTTTTGGTGATTCTCTTTTTTCCCCCCTGTATTTTGCTTGTTCCATTGGTTAACTGGCAAAAGGCTTTTTACACCAAAACTGAATGAAATAGCGTAAATGTCAAGTGTTGGTAGCACTCCTTCAGAATAAAACACTAAGACCTTTTTCCTGGAGGAGCCATATTAAAATAATGCCTCAAAACAGAGAGAAATCAGTGTGAAGAAGTAACTGCACCATTTTCAGACGGCAGTCCAGACTCAGTAGACCAGAATGCAATGCAGCAACAATGCTGGTTTTTATGTCCCACTAAATATACAGGTTTTTTTTTTTTTATAATCCTGCAGGGGTTTGACATTTAACCACACCTGGTACTATGAAACCTGTTGGTATCTACTGCATACGGTGTGGTAACCATCTTTAAACATTTTTACCTGACAAATCTGTTACTGGGGTGAAATGTTGCCTGTTAAAATGAAGTTGTGGTTCGGGTACAGTGTGCAGGCAACATCCTTTGCTTGCCTGCATGCGCTGGGTTTGTCAAAAAAAATAAAAAGCAGGAGGAGACGGTGTGGGTGGTCAGCTAATGATGATGCTGCACGTCAAACCCCAGGTGCTCCGGACAAACCCCTGCATGTTGGGATTGGTAGGGAAACAATAACTGAAACAGTAGTAGAAGAGACAAGTGGGTAGAACCAGAGGCATAAATGACAACACGAAAATAACTCCTGGAGCACGCCGGACTCCACAGATGGATGGATATAAGAGCATCCGAGGGTAGAGTTTTTCCTGTAAGTGCACAGTTATCACAGTGTTAAACCACTGAGGGAACGAGGCATAATAGCCCCATTCTTAACTTTATTTCATTGTAGCTCCTGTGCATGTACATTATTCTCATCCGCCCCTGTCGCCCTCGCGCACAACAACAGATAGAGATCTATAACTGCGATTGCCAGTCTGGAGGGAACCGAAGGGGAAAAGGGCTTTGTTAGGCTACCGGTCCCCGCCTGCATGGCTGCACTGCTGCGCTCCTGCATGGGTAAAGAAACAGCTTTACACACTGACCTCAGAGCTGTTGTTTAATCACCAGGGCATTTTAATGGCTTGTCAGAGTAATGAAATATGGTTGGAGGCTACCTGGTGCAAACATTACGATAAATCCCTCTCACACAAGCCTACGCAGGGCTTAATGGTTATAAATCATCACTTTGGGGAGAGAAAAATGACAGCTATTAAAATAATGAATGGGATGATTAATTTTTCACATTAAAGATTAAAAGCTATGAGAGGTATCATCAGATATTTGAGCCGCCGTAAACGTTTGAAAGTGAGAGCTTATTTTCAGCACTTTATGACGCCCTCCGTTTCTTCACTGTCATCCAAGTTTCTGCCCCCTTTTTTTTATTTTTTATTATTTTCTATTTTTTTCCCCCTTTTCTCTGTGTGCTGGCTGGGTGCGCCGCCGACACAGGCATTCCTTACAACTAATTTGTGCTCTTGTAAAAGTGCTCTGAGGAAAAGCCTTGAAGAACACTTATTGCTTGAGGCAGTACAGGACCCTCTCAGCCTCTCTGCAGGGGCTCCTCAAGGCTCTCACCGACATTATTTCATACCTCTAAAGCTGTCATACCTATAGCCTTTCACAAGAAGTATAAGAAGAGCTGGGCAGAGGTAGTTTGCTTTGTGTTTTTTTTCGGGGAGGGCATTTTCTTCGGCTGTTCTTGTCAGGTTGCCCGAGCTACATCTGTTTCGGCGCTGGTTAGATTAGTCAACTTTCCGCTTCGAAATGCATGTCGAACAAAAGACGGTATATAATCACACGTGCTCAGTGAGCTGGCGTAAATCCCCATGTATAGACAAACTATGACAAGCTTTCCCTCTCCGTCAAGATGGCTCCCAGGAGAAGGTGTGCGTTATTGCACAAAGATTTCCTAATTCAGCATCCACTTTCAAGGGACTCGCTGTGTTGTTCAAACATACATCACCCAAATTGCGAGGCGAAAGATTAGAGGGGAAAAGCGTAATTAGAACATTAATAACCATACATGTTAGGGAACATAAGTAATTGAGTTTTTATGATAAATGGGAATGTAAACAAAAGGCAGGAGAATGAGAGGTTCAATTAGATACTCCAAGCTCTTTCTCAGCAGAGACATGAATGTAAGGCTTCTTCCACTGTTGCCCAATTATTTCTGTGTTCCCAGGCAATGATAGTATTGCTTGTCCATCTGCAGCCTTCAAAGGGATATTCAAATCGTCTCATTGAAGCAACGGCTCCATTTGTTGGCAGAGAATAAATTGTTGGCTGGAATTTTTTATTTTTTTTCCTCTCCGCTCAGAGCAAAGCCAGGTATTTGTGCAGCTAAAGTTATTTACAAAGTGGTGGGAAATTTAAACGACTCCTCTGGCGTTTCCGTGTGCTTCTTTTTTTTTTTCTTCTCCTTCTTTGATTCCTGCCTTTGTGTGTGAGTTGTTGTGTTTTTTTTTCATTTCACATGCTGTCACCGGAGACGCACGTGACGGCCGCCCACGCCTCCTTCATGTTCTTCCAGCTCTCTCTTTTTTTTTTTTTTGCCGTCTGCTAATGATCCAGGGACACCAAATAAAGGGCCACTGAAACAAAATGGCCACCTTAGCTGCCCACTTATATCTCAACCCTCCCCTCTCGAATCAATTCTGACATTTCATTCTGCCCTTATAGAAGGTAATGGTGCATTCAGAGGTTGTTACCGATAATGTTGAAATGGTATTGCTTGGTTTCATTGGATATACGTACTGTAACCTCTGCTGTAGACGCTTCACTCCCTCACTCTTCTGTACCTTCTATACTGTTGTTTTGTTTTTTTGTTCTCTCAAACTGAGACGTTGGTATTTACCGGCTCAAATATCTCTTTTGGCACAAGTGGGAGCAGCGTTTTTCATTTTCTGTTAACAAGTAACCAACCAATGTTTGTATTTTCCTCCCACTCTTGTGTTCACACAACATGAAGTGAAAACACCCTTTTAAGTCGGCTAGTCAATATGCTGTTTCTAATATATTATTTACTGCCTATGGGCTGTATATCAGAATGAGCTAAACAACTGTTTCGCTTTTGCAGTCATAATCATGTAGAGAGAAATCACAGAGCCAGATGTCTGGCCCTCGTTTTACAGCATTTATGTTTTCCTCTGAGTTTATGTAAAATTCATCCTTCCCTGTTTTATTTATTCCCCCGTTTTCACCGACTCAACAATTAGTCAATTCCCAATCAACAAGAGAAAAGAAATTGCTTTTAATTACTTTTGATAAATGACAAATTGTGTTGGCATGGCTCCCTGCAAATGCTTAATCAGGTGCTGGGCGGGGTAGGGAGGCGGGAACCAGGAGAAGGGATTTCTGCTGGGATGAAATCAATGCGCTTTCTCTGCGGTTCACCGGCTGGGCTTCTGGGCAACAGCCAACCTGAGGCCTGCGAAGATACACAAGTCAGCAGAAAAGCTCCCGCTGCATGAGAACAGTCACACACTGAGGCATAAACACGCTGTAACGCTCAGATATATGTGCTTTATGTACGGGCGGTGTAGCTGACATACAGGGGTTTTAATGTTCGTTTAAAAGATTAAATGCAAACACATGTTGAGATTGATCCAGTGCATATTCAGATAAAGTCCAACATTAGGTACTAATCTTACTAATTAAATGCAATAACAGCTCTCTAAATATGTGGAAAAGGTCATGTAGTGGTATTAAAAGATTGCAATATCAACTGTTATTCCTTTTTTCATCACTAAATTCAGATTATTCCCAGCGGTAGAAGTGTTGAGGACCTCGACTTAAAGGAATTTCACTATAAATACTTCATAGTGAGCAACAGCTGGGAGTCTTGTTGTCGCAGTGAGCTTGTCAAGTTTGATACGTCGATGCCTGTAAAGAGACCAAAACAAAACTTGGACTCACCAACTATATCTGGCAGCTCATGCTAGCTGGAGGTGCTTCACAGAAGTGTTGGGCGACTCGATAAACTGCTGTCAAGAAATAGCTCCAGCATGCTGCTCCCGCTAGAATTAGACATTGCTGTCTTTACATGTACGCTGTGTGGACTGCTTAAACAAAAGAGATGCATCATATTATTAGTATTTTTTCAACCTCTGACAGAGCCAGGCTTTATGTTGAAATATTTCCTTAAGTTAAAATCATGCACAATGCACATTATGGGTATCCAGCATTTAAATGTTGTGGTCACACAGTGTAGACATCATGGGTTTTTTAATGGAGTCAACATAGACAGCAGTGAAATGGTGATTCTACATACTATAGATATTTTAATACTTTTTATTTTTAATTCCTCCCCATGCTTGGCTCTCGCTCTGTGTGAACACATCCTGCAGTTCAGCCCAGTTCGGGCGAATATTCACTGAGTTTTGTCATGTGACTGTTGGTCACAGCTGAGCCACTCATTGCTTCTCAGTTGGGCTGAGGTGAGCAGAATTCTTATTTTTTTAAGGAATCTGATTCGTAAAAACGGTTTATTTTTGACAGATTTTTAAATAAGACATTTAGAATAAAGTGATTTTGATGACATCGCGATTTGAAGCTAGATTTGGTTTTCAGATGGAACGGCGTGTCACAGATGAGTAGAACAAGGGCTGTCAGAAAGTCACAGTTTCTGGCTCTGGTAAATCGTGTAATTTAGGTGGTTTTTCAAAGAAAGACAACATGCCTTTCAAATCTGCTGGCAGGTTTTGGGGTTTAGATGGTTAATCTGTAACATGGTGTCATATTTTATGTAATGACCACACTATGTTAAGTAAAAAATGCCATTTTCCCCTCTACGCTACAAAGTAGCAAAAACTGGAAGTCGGCTTTTCTATGAGCTGCATTGTAAACGTATAATTTATAAGCTTTGTAACTTATTTATTGACAAACGCACGTAGATCTCCTCTTTCTACTGCAGTGTGTGTTATAACCGGAGCTTCACTTTTCTCTCGTTGCAGGGTTGATCAGCACCTGTGGCACCAGCAGCGAGTCGAGTGACCCAGCTTCAGGCCGACCGGCTTCACCTGTACATGGAGACCCCCAGCTGGGCAGGTCAGACTCTAAATAATCCCCTTTAGTCCCTCATGTCAGCATGTTGTGTAACTTCTCTGTCTGCCTGTGTCTTTTTTTTTTTTTCTTACAACCACCCCAACTTTAAATTTGTTCTCCTCAGAGTGAGTTCTGGTGAAAAAGTTAGTTTTACTTTTCAATTTTGCTTGTTTAGGCCAAATATCAGGTTGAGAAGCTATGCAGCCAGAATGCTATATTTGTATGACTCACTGCATCTCAATACTTCCAACCAACTTCAATAACAACCTTTTAAAGCAGGTGTGAATATAAAAATGAGTCATGATCTGCACCTGCATAACCTATTTAGTCCTTGAATTTACTGAAAAACAAGGTTGATGCATTGTTTATGGCAAACATATTAGAGTTTAAAAGTAAGAATAATATTTGAGTGTAGAAAATAGCTGTCAGTCAACTCTAGTTCAGATTACATTGAAGTAATTTATCTGCAGCCTTTCCTGAACAGAAAAATCGGATACATGGATTTATACTGTCAACATCGCCACCCTGAACATGGTATGTTTCCTAATGGTGTTACCTTCTACTAGCAAAGTGAAAAATGGGCTGAATGTTGCTTGCAAGTGATAAGGAACATTCAGGAGACTAAAATCATCGTCATAGATCTCCGTAACTACTGCAAAATTATTTAGAATAGCCTTTCCTGATTGGCTCCTGATGGTGCAATATAGGTTTGCTCTGAGTTTGGAAAGAATAATGGTTTGGGTTTCAGAAAGTAAGTTGCTATGGTTATGGAAAGCCAATGCAGAGGTGCTTTAAACCGGCATTGCTTCTAATGGCCACCAGGAAGCGACTCCTCTAGTTTCAAAAAGAAGTCTGATTACATAGAAGTCTATGAGAAAGACCCTATTTCTCACTTGATTTATTTGCACAGTAAACATTTTCCTCATGGGTTTATGGTCTCAATTGCTAGTTTCAATTCCCTTTCAGTACAACAAGATATTCATTTTGTAAACTATGGTCCCATTTAGGTTAAAATAGATGGTAAAGAGGGTATGCTTTAGGGCGTGGCTACTTTGTGCTATCATATGTCCTTGAGTTTTCAGTCACATCCATTAGCTCGACAGTTCTGTTTTCAAAAGACTGCGACCTGAGGCTTAAAAAGTAAATATTGTATGTGCGGCCTAAGATGCTGCTTTTAAGTTTGTTGCATTTAATAATTCTAGGTAATTTGAATATACCATATTTCCCAGAAATGTTGTTCTATGGGTCATGCCGGCTTTGCACCCGCCATCTCAGTTCCAGAACAAACACCAAAACATAGCATAGCATAGCATGAGCCTCATGCAGCTTTCCAAAGAAACATGGATTTTACACCACTCATTTTCAAAAACATCTCCAAGTTCAATTAAACACAGAAATTAGCCACCTGAAACTGCTGTTATGGCGACCTGCACATTCACCCACTGTACATTTGTGGCAGCATAAACACTCTTTATGGGAAGCTGGGGATGACTTTCAATTAATCCATTTATAGTGGTGGCAAGTACAAAGCTGCCTGGTTAAAATAAGCCAGAGCTCTTCTTTAATATCACACTCTTTGATAACCTGTCCAATTCATTATCCTGCTACTTCTGCCTTTGCTCCCGGCAGATAACAGTCATAATTTACATGGTTGCTGGTTGTCTTTGTCAATTAAACATAAAAATAGGTTGTTTTTGAACGTATAAATGGCGAATGCCTTTATTTTTGTAAATTCTGGTTTTGTCACTGCTGTCTAGATATTTTGAGACTCACATTTTCAGTATTTGAGTGGTCCTTTTCTCGCCTGGCCTCACACGAGAAGTCAAAGCGCTCTGGAGTTTTGAGAAAACAGCTTCACGCCCTTTTGGTGTGGAAGCACTCTTACTGTGATAAAGGCTGTATGTATGCACGCCTTACTCTCCCCTATCCGGCCATATTGTGCTAATGTGTGCTGGTTAAGTAGCGGAAGACTAGAAAAAGACTCTTATCCATATGCCTGAGAGCCCAGGAGTCGGTGTGATCTCTCCCCAGATGAAGCCCTCTGCCTCCCCGCCCGTTCTCTGCGGAGCCATATAGCAGGTGGCAGTGAGGATCAATGGGCCTCCGCCATTACCTCCTCTCCACTTCACATCTCCAGCCTCATCTCCAGGGGGGGCCCGCGGGGCATGCGGCGCGTCTCGCTGCAGCACACCGGGAGAAATAGGGACGTTTTCCATTAGTCTAATTGCTCGGTTATAGTTCTATATTATTGCCGTGATCACCACTGTGGCTTGGTAATGATGGACCTCCCGTGACCCCACGTATAGCTGGTGGGTGTTATGTCTCCCCCGTCACCGCCCATTGAAACTTCACTTGCAGTGGGTGTAGGCGAGGAGAACAAACTTAACACTGAGAAGAAAACAGTAGGATAAACAACCAAAGGAGGGGGAAAAAAAATAGATGGAGCTCTTCAAATGTTTTGATGTAAGAGTTTAATCAAATAGCCTCAGCTATTTACATTCTCAACAGGTGCAGCGTTTGGCTGATTTATGGAATAAACACTGGAGTTCTAGTGCTTGTTCATTTGCCTCCGCTAAAAACTGGCAATATGGGGCTAATTTGCAATAATTTGCTGCTGCTGTGGCCACTGGTTAAGAATGTTTATATAATCATGATATAATAAGAAAAATGAAAATGAGTTTTTCACGCAGTTCAGGCCCTGTCAAACACAGCTCACGGACTCACTAAATGATAATTACATTCCTCAAGCACAGTATTACATTTTACCCTCTTTACATGGACTTTGTTCACGGTAAATGGGGGAGTATTATTTTCATTTTAAGGCGATATTATTCCCACATCTGAGCTGCCTCGGTACAGTAGAAGGTTTCCCCCCCATCAGCGATTACACGAGAAGTCTTCCATCAGTGAGCAGATGAGGTGAGGATTATAATGAATTCATTTACCCTCAAAGACTCTGCCTTTCTTCTTTCTGTTTATAAGATCCTATTTGCATACCACAGTCTCATATGATCGAAGAATTTGAAAAGCTTTAGTGTAAGCTGCAGCGGACTAATCGGCACTGAATATTTCATAGCTGACCTGTAGCTCTCCCTACAGGTCAGTACATAAAAGCTGCTTCCTGTTTTGGATTTCCTCTCATACAGTGAAATTGTGACTGATTATCGCGGCTCTTATTCCTTAGAAGGAGAAAATCCTTGGCTGGGATTCCTGGCTTTTTTTCCCCCCATTTTATTATTATTTTTTTTACAGGTGTGGGTATTGATCTTTTGCCTTTGCTGCAGGGGAGTGTGTTCACTTAAAAGGCCCACTGATGTAGCAGAGCTTATTAAACAAATAGGCCAGAGAACAAGGCCACAATCGCTTTGAATCATGAAGGAGGTTGCCCGTCTTCGAGCACCACTGTATCAAATATGAAACGCTCTGCTAACAAGGTGTGTAATCTATTTTAATCAGATCATATTTTATGAAACAAGGAGAAGGTTGAACTTAAGTAAGAGAGAAAGATGGAGATTCTGGGGGGGGTTTGGGATTGTATTTTGAAATTGGATGTGACGGCAAGGGACCATGTCTTGATTTTACATGCATGGCTTTATAATGAAGCCACGCCAAATGGTCAGTTATGGTTAACTTAAGGGGGAGCTGGAGCCTTGCTATAATGGGAGGCTAATTCAGGGCCCATAATGCCTTGACAGGCTTCAGAGCAGAGCTGGAATATGGAGAGCGATGTAAGTTAGAGGCTGTGGGGCTGAAGTAAAGGTCTGTATTTGTCTGCAAATTGCCGCGTTGCCAGTGGATATAACAGGGTCAAGAGTAGCGTAGCGTATTTTGTCTACACCGACAGTGTCACAGACATAAATGCAACAGAGAAACACGCTCACTCAGGCAGGGCGACTGGCTAACTCACTCAAATCAAGTGTTGCACAGGAGCGACTTCATGTTGTCATTGCAATTCAGGCCATGATCCTTTTTATATATCTTTACACTGACTGAGTTCATAGGCGAGTGTTTTCAATCACGTTTCCTTTTTTTTTTCTTTCTTTTTTTTTCTTCTTGCACCATAAATTGTTTCAGATCCTGTGACACTAGACTTGGTTATGAATACATGAATATATATACACTCCAAAGACCTTAGGAAGCACCACTAGTCAGACAAGGTAATGGATAGAGCGACATTATATACTGCTCTGGGAACCACCACTTGTTAGAGAAGGTTTACTTGGATTTTAATGATTATAAGGAAACATTTAAGTCCACAAACACATTAAATGTGTGTTTTAAACTGAAGTTGACAGTTTTATATTTCTTATCCCTCCTGGAAAAACTAAATCCGCTGCTTTTATGGTAAATAATAAGAGAGGGATATTACATACCGCCGTGGGAAGCGCCGCTTATAAGAAAATTCAGATAACAACATTTAAAAGACAACACCAAATGTCTGCCCACATTACTAGAAAAAACACATTTTAAAATTGAAGCTGACAGTTTAATATAGTTCAGGTTAAAAATAAAAAAAGCAGTGCTGCTAAGGTAAATACTGCAGATATTAATAGATGTCTATTAATAAGTAGCAAAGTATTACTCACTACTCTGGCAAGCACCACTTGTTAGAAAAGATTCCCATGCACGAGGCCAAAGAAAATCCTCAGATATCAATCACTGTAATTGCTTAAAAAGAAAGCATTTAGCACCAAAAATGAAGATTTTTTTTTGCAAGGTGTTATAGTAAATACTCGAGCTTTATAAATTTGTTGGGTTCTTCCAGGGCCTCTTTGCTGCCAGCACAAGGGGTGATGAGGGAAAAAAAAAAAAAAAAAAAAAAGGGGGGGCGGGGGGGGGGGGGGGGGGGGGGGGAGGAGGGGAGGGAGGAAGAGGAGGGATGCCTGCGTCTTTAAGAGCTAGATGGAGTGAGGGAGTGGGGCGGACGGGTGGCTGGCAGGATTGTGCTGACGGCAGGGCTTTGGTTCAGAGCATGCCCATTAGAGGGAGCCATAAATCCTGGGCTCTCTGGGCCGGGCTGTGTCAGCAGTCCACTGAATGAATTGATTTTAAACGCCACTGAAAAAAAGAGAAAGTGCAAGGGAGAGAGAGAAAGAGAGAGAGAAAAGGGAGAGAGAGTGACTATTTAATTCACCCTCCGCCAGAAGCCCACACCCCGTTCCACCCCGCTTCTCAATTCAGGACTGTCGTTGAAAAGGGGGAGGAGAGAAGTCTAGAAACACTGAAACTGTCACCAGCAACAAGCCCATGGCTCCACGGCCCCCACGCGTTTGATTTAAACAGGAGGGAAACACACAAACTAAATACATAATCTCAAATTCCATACAGCATTTGTTCTCCCACCCCTCTAATTTTTCCTCTCAGCCCTCTCCTTTTATATCTCCACAAGAGAAATGAGACATATCGTAAAAAAGAGAGAGAGAGAGAGAGAAAAAGGGGGGCAGCCGCATTTGAAATTCAAATGTGTTGGATTTTGAAATTGATGTATGTGTTTATTCATTTACGAGCAGCATCCATGTGTGCATGCATTTATATATTATCAGCAGCAATGAAACGCTGCATAGGAGGCTTGTAGCCCATCTTTCTCCTCCGTGTGCCCCCTCGTCTTTGTTTCTTCCTCGAGCCGCGGCTGCCGTTATGTTCAGCATTGCAAAAAATATGTCTGCAAACAGATACACGGTAAATTGCGCATGAGGGCCGGTTTCGTTTGGTCATCTTTTTTTTAATGCAAAGACATTTAGTACGTGCACTAACTTTCATTTAGTCATAGTTTATGCCCACGCCTTGGCACCCCCTCTGTGTATATACCTGTTGGAGTGTCATTAGAGATCGTGGAGGTGGAGGGTGGGGGGGTGTTGTTGCAAGACTCTGCAAGGCCGGGCTAATCTGTGTGAAACCTGCATTGCAAGTTGAACATAAGGAGAGGGTAGGACAGGTGAAATCAATATCATTATATTAATAAATATGCAAAATCTCAATCACAAAATAATCACATTAAAGTTGAACCCAATAACAGAAAGGTCCGTCTAAATTAAGATGAAGGGGATATTTTGATCATTAGGCCCCCGTAATGAATTTGGACTGTATGTTGTCAAGGATTTATTACACCGTTGCACTGCCTGACTGCTTTAAAGGAAGAGAAACCCTGTATTTAACTAGATTTCAGCAGCCTGTTGTACATTGCGATTGGATTATGCATTCTTTTTGAAAATGGCGACTATTACTGATACCGTAAACCAACAAATCTTAAAGTTGCATTAATTTTTTTTATCTTTCTTTTTGTCATTAGGGGGCAGAAACACTCCACAACAGACTGACAGACACATAAATGCAAAACCATGTTATTTTTTAAAGCAGATATGACTCAAAAGGTGACAGAAGCAGAAATAAACATTAAATGTGCAAGCAAAACAATGAGCTAAAAGAGGCTAAAAGGCTGCACAATGGCAACAACTGTGGGTTTATCACTGTGGCTGACCTATTTAACTTCATACATATTATTTTAATCATTGATAATTAATGATTAGAGCTTTGAATAATTAATTTTGTTAGTTTGTAATTATGGTTAGCTGGAAATCGTTTATTCGGAAAGCAAACTTTGCAAGACTCAAACAAAAACTGTTCATATCAATTCAACTGAATGTCCATAAACAATACTCCTGAACTGTTGGGATGGAGGTCTGGTTATGGCGGCAATAGTAGGAAAGGGAAGAAGGGAGGGATGTGGAAGAGGAGGGAGGGTTGGAGGGGGGGCAGCGTCCTCTCTGGCTCATTACGCTGTTTAAAGAGCCGGCGCCTCCGAATCACCTGCCCAGCTCCACGCTTCAAACAAGCTCAGCCACCAGGGATCATACATCAACTTCTCCATCAGTCCCCCCGGCTTCACTTTTTCACTATTCGGCTCCCAACACACGAGTTTCACATACAACCCACACGTCGGACGTGGATAACGGATAGCATCGCTTGTTGAATACTGATGTCGCGCCTGCTACAAAAAGAATAATAAATTAGTTACAAACCAGCCTTATGTTGTTATGTATGTGATCATGAATTTAATTGAATGCTTCCAGTGGACTCGCAGCATCCCAGGCTCTGTTTGTGGCTTCCGCATCCGGAATGTATGGCTCTTCTGCATGTAAAAAGTACACTTTCTCATGCCTAATTACCCACGGGCTAAGGCATGAAGAGGACTCGCTGCGTATTGCCATAAAGATTGTGAGGATATTTCACTTTGAAAAATGGCGAAGCGCACAGGACTAAGGGCTTGATTACAAGGAGTGGGGCACACAGCCTCTACATCTTCCTTCCCTCATTTCAATTATGGCTGACTGGAGGCACGGTGCTGCCACCATCCTCAAATAAAACTAAAATATGATAAAGCTGAAATATCAGGCCCAGGACTGCTCCGAGCCTCGAGCCATGTAAGGCGCACATACTCGGCACGTAATTACAACATTTGCCAATATTTTTTTGACGGGAGGTTCAACATGGACATGAATGAAAGGGGGGGGGAGGGAAGGCATGAAGAGCGTTCATGACACATGATAAAAAGCACATTTCATTTCGCCTTTCCCTATGGATAAGAGGAGACATGCCTTCATAGAGAGCTGCCGTGGCTTCCCCCC
>OMNN01029184.1:0-12775 GCA_900302755.1 Chromis chromis
CTAAAATGTAAAAAGTGAGCCGCTGTGATGGATGTTGGGGTCCAATTAATGATGAATATACTTCGGGGGGAGGGAGCGGGGGGCAGGGGGGGCACCAAAATGTAATCACCTGTTCCTTGTCCCATTATCAACATTACCTGAAAATTTCATCAAAATCCGTTCATAACTTTTCAAGTTATCTTGCTAACAGACAGATAAACAGACAGACAAACAGACAAACGCTGCATTCTAGAATGCACTCAAGCGAGATGCAGACTCACGCCGGACGCCCTCCTAAACATGGCAGGTAGCCC
Organism: Chromis chromis; assembly: GCA_900302755.1. Lineage (NCBI taxonomy): Eukaryota > Metazoa > Chordata > Actinopteri > Pomacentridae > Chromis > Chromis chromis. The sequence continues at coordinate 294 of OMNN01029184.1, forward strand.
TGTGACCTTGACTTTTGACCCCAAAATGAATTGGTGACCAGGGTAGGTCAAGATGAACATCTGTGCTATGTTTGATTATCCTATCTATAGGATACATTTATTCTCAAGTTATCGTGCGGACAAACATACAGACAGACAGACAGACAGACGTGATCGCCCTACCCACGGCCCGACTTCATCGACGTGGGTAAAAAGAAGAAGGTCATGCATGTCAGTAAATGTATCGTAGATCAGCTGCAGTACCTGGTTGTTCCACCAGGTGGAGCCTCTTACTATTTAATACTGTAGAGACCAGAAGAGGTGTCACTCAGACTAAAGGCAGTTCATGTTTAAAGCAGAGAGTATTGTGGGAGTTTAGCTAGAAACGGGCACCATGACAAAAACTTCTGTGGAAGTTAATGACCTCCAACTAGAGCTCATGTAACCAAAAGGAGCCAAAAAATTCAGGTTTCTACGGATCAGTCACTTGATGACTGGTCTGTAGGAAATGTACTTGCTTGAAATGGGTACAAATAATTTAACCAATTAAAAATATAAGGAAAAAGAATAAGGTCATGCATGTCAGTAAATGCATTGTTAATTTTGCAGTCCGCTGTCTTAAAGGGATGTTCAGACTTAAATGATGCTTTTCAGTCACTTTAGTCTTTATGTGAAGTTTTATCCAGCATCACTGATTGTAGTGTCTTCACCACCAACTGGGATTTTCCAGACACCGTTTATCTTTTAAACTGACAAACATCACACGTGGTTGATGAGAAACTCCTCTCTACGGTCGGATGAAGTCTCCTGAACACAGCAGGTAGATAGAGGTTCAGTTTCAGGGTTCATTCCCTAAAGGATCCAACAGTTCACCTGAAAACGCTGCAACACAATCATCAAACACGAAGAACACACAATCAGAAAAAGCTGAGTCCAGCAGAGTTCATGAACCAAATCTTCAGAGTTTCACTTCTGCTGCCAGATGTTCTACATTGGCACGTTTACAGCAGAAAAAGCAGAAGCATCTGAGTCAAACTGAAACCAGATCACCTCCATGGGCTTTTGGAGATCTGCCCGAACATTGTGTAACTGTCACTGAAACATCAACAAACTGTCCTCAGTGTTGCAATCCTGGAAGTTCTCCTCCTGCATGCCAGTATTTCTGTCTTTGTGAGGACCCTGGTTGACATCATGGATTCCCTGAACCTGATCCTGAATCTGAAGTCCAGAACTAGGTTGGAGCCTCAAACAGCCCTTTGAAGGTCTGAGGTTACATTTCCATTCAGCAGCTTCGGGTTTGTTAGAATTTACTGTTTTTCCTCATAAATCTGAAACATCCTTATAAGAAACCTAGAAATGGAAAAAGAACCAAATTAAATGGATTTAATGATGATGGAACCAGCGTGGCTCTGTAAATCATCTGGAAGAGAACGATTGATGGAACAATGGATTCTGAATTATATCAGTGACACACAAACAACAAAAAAACAACAACACACAGGAATAAACACAAAGTAATTGGATGAAACCAGCAGAATAACATCATCTGCATCAAGAAGAGACGTAACTCAGGGTTCATAACCCAGCTCCATCTCAAGATCTCGTAAGTGGACACCCACCAGAGTCCAACATTAACTAGAGTACAACACCCACCCACCAGAGTCCAACATCCATCTGGTCAACGCTACCTGGCTTTGGTCGACCAGCTGACCAATCAGAGCAGACTGGGGTCAGGAGGGGGAGGAGCTAAAATGGAGCATTTTAGACAGAAGAGCTGAAAATGAAACGTGTTCACACAAACAGAAAGTCAGGTTTAATTTCACCTGTGTGTGTGTGTGTGTGTGTGTGTGTGTGTGTGTGTGTGTGTGTGTGTGTCTGTACAGAGTGTGTGCGGTGTTTTGCACGTTTCCACCTGTCCTCAGGTGAGTGTGATGAAGAGCTTGGTGAGGTGGACGAAGACGACTGCTGTCAGAACCCAAACTATGGTTACCAGGCAACAGACGGAACATGTCAGTCCTGTGGGTCAGTGCATACACACACACACAGAAACACACAAACTTCCTATTTCCTGGAAAACAGGATTAACAAGTTTTATTGGATTTTATATTAAAATCGGTAATAAAGTGTGTGTGTGTGTGTGTGTGTGCGTGTGTGTGTGTGCATATTGTCAGTCCTCCGGCCTGGTCTCCCTGGTCGCCATGGTCAACCTGTAACGTCCTGTGTGGGCGGGGTGTGAGGCAGAGGAGCAGGAAGTGCTTCGGCATCGGCCAATCAGAGTGTGAGAACGCCAACGACAAACTGCAGACGGAACCATGTGATGGAACCTGCTGTGAAGGTACACACACACACACACACACTGTAACACACTCAGTAATACATAGACATTAGCAACATAAATGTTGTATTTGAACTTGTTGGTGTGTGTGTGTGTGTGTGTGTGTGTGTGTGTGTGTGTGTGTGTGTGTGTGTGTGTGTGTGTGTGTGTGTGTGTAGATAAGGGGTGGGGCCAGTGGCTCAGCTGGTCTCCATGTTCGGTCACCTGTGGGGGAGTCGGGGTCAGGAGGAGGGAGAGAGTCTGTTCTAGTCCTCCTGAGTGTCTCTCAGCCTGCAGCGGATCTTCACAGGAGACAGAGAGCTGTGCAGCTCACAACACCTGTCCAGGTAACCAGATACATACAGTACAGCTCACAGCAACAGGTGATGCTGGTTCAGGTGGTGTTAGAGGGAAAACAGTCCTTTATGTGCACATTCTAAAATCTACCGTCTCCACCTGTCTGTCTGTCCTCCTGTCTGTCCTCCTGTCTGTCCCAGTCCATGGCAGTTGGTCCAGCTGGTCCGGTTGGTCCCATTGTTCCGGTTCCTGTATCAATAACCAGCGCGGTGATGTCATCGCCCCCTCCAGAATGCGACGTCGTTCCTGCTCTGACCCCGCCCCTTCCAATGACACGGTGCCACCAGGCAATAGTTGCCCTGAAGACGACGTTGAGGCGCAGGTATGCAGCGAGCTGCCCAACTGTCCAGGTGAGACGGGAGCTGATCAAAGACCTGATGTGACACACAGTTCAAGGTGAGGTGACATGCGCTCTGATTGGTTGTCTCTGCAGTGGACGGCAGCTGGGGGGTGTGGTCTCCCGCTGGGCCATGCTCCGTCTCCTGTGGGGAGGGGCTCCAGCTGTCATCCAGGAAGTGTGATAGCCCTGCCCCTAAATATGGCGGCAGGTACTGTGACGGTCCGAGCACCAAGAGCAGCGTCTGTCAGAGTCCGTGTCCTGTGGACGGGTTCTGGTCCGGCTGGTCCAGCTGGGGCGAATGCTCCGCCTCCTGTATCCCACAAGGCCGAACTTCGGTCAGGACACGCCACCGCTCCTGCTCTAACCCCGCCCCTTCAACCATGCCACCTGGACAAGGTTGCCAAGGTGACAACCACCAGATGGAGAACTGCAACCACCTGCCTCACTGTAAAGGTACTCCTGTCTACCTGTCTGTCCTGTCTGTCTGTTTACCTTTTTGTCTGTGTCTAAGTGTCTGTCAGTCTGTGTCCGCATACAGATGGTAACTCAATCTCTGGCCTTCTGTCTGTCTCTCTCAGTGGACGGGGGTTGGGGGTCTTGGTCGCCCTTCACCTCCTGTCCTGTTACCTGTGGGGTGGGGCTTAAGGTGTCCATCAGAACCTGTGACAGCCCCGCCCCCCAACATGGCGGCCGTCCGTGTCCTGGAGAGGGACGTCGAGGCAGCATCTGTTCCACCAACGTCCACTGTCCAGGTACTGCAGGTCTCTGAGTGATGGAGGTTCCAGACATTCGCCCCTTTGTGTCTTAGTGTGATTCTGTCTGTTCTCAGTGGACGGCGACTGGTCGGAGTGGTCGTCGTGGAATCAGTGTAAATACCCGTTTGGTGGGCGGGTTATTAACTGTAAGCAGCTGGGCGGCAGTCAGAGTCGAGTGCGTGAATGTCTTCATCGAGCTCATAACGGGTCCATCTGCAGCGGAGACAGTCTGATGGAACGACGGGTCTGTTACGATGTCGACAAATGCTACAGTGAGTCAAACTAAATCTGCAGAAAAACATCTTCACAGTGGAGAAAAACATCCCCACAGTGTAGAAAAACATCCTCACAGTGGAGAAAAACATCCTCACAGTGGAGAAAAACATCCTCACAGTGGAGAAAAACATCCCCTGATTTTAGATTCCAATAAAGTATTGATATCTGATCGATCAGGTCTGTGTTACAGTAAAGGGCAGCTGGGACGGTTGGGAGGTGTGGAGTTTGTGTCGACCAGCTTGTGGAGGAAACTCCAGACGAGTCAGGAGAAGATTCTGCAAACCTGATTACAGCGGATACAGGTGAGTTTATTGATCACAGAGCAGCAGAGAGAAACTGTTGTAGATGTCCGCAGAGTTTGAAGTGAGGTTGAACTTATTGGAAAGTCAATAAAACAACAACAAAGAGACACGAAACAGTGATGAAGAAAATCAGAAACAGCAGAAGGAGAGACAAAAGCAACCCAGGTAAATGCAAACACAGATAAAACACCTGCTGCAACATGCAACAGTTAGATACACAACTCCCACAGAGACTCACATCAACCACATTGACACTAATAAATTCCAAAGTGCTACAAATAGAGACCAGAAAGAGACAACGTGACTACAAAATACACAAGTAGATGCACAACAAGAATAAACACAAAAGACAACAAACACCACAAAGAGAAACCAGTAGAACGACGGTGTGATGTCATCCAGGTGATTTATAGTCACTGCATAGAACAACGTGGTGTTTGAAGTGAAGCAGAGTTCCAGCCTGATGCTGAACCTGAACCTGAAGCTAAATCTGAACCTGAACCTAAAGCTGAACCTGAAGCTGAACCTGAAACTAAACCTGAACCTGATCCTGACCCTAAACCTGAACCTGAAGCCTAACCTGAAGCTGAACCTGAAGCCGAACCTGAAGCTAAACCTGAACCTGAACCTGAAGCCGAACCTGAACCTGAAGCTAAACCTGAACCTGAAGCTGAACCTGAAGCTGAACCTGCAGCTGAACCTGAACCTGAACCTGAACCTGAACCTCACCCTTCTTCTGTTTTCGGTGTTTCATTTGACAAAAAGCAGGACACTGGTGGAAGCCGATGAATAAACACGTTGCTGTCAGATATCCAGGGTGGAGGCGGTTTTCTTAGTTGCTCTTTAAAGATGCTGTAATGAAACTAATGAGCAGCTTCTCTGTTTTCAGTCCCACCATCGGCCGGCAGAGGGAGAAGGCCACGTTCTTCGGGACTCCGCGGGCCGACTGTGGTTCTCCGCCTGACGGAGGAGAGAAGTTCCAGGTGGAGCCCTGCCTCAACGTTCCAGCCTGCAGCTAAAGCAGCTCACCGATGACTTTAACAACAGTCACCGTGTCCATCAGCCCTCTGCAGCGTTAAAGTTATCTGTACTATGATATTAGTTCATCACAGCGGTTCCCAACCTGGGGGTCGAGGCCCTCCAAAGAGTCACCACATGAAGCTCACGTATTTTAAATTTTTTGAATGTGCTGTGAAATGTTGGTTCTCTGGCTTTGAATGCTTTATATGGCTTTTATTGTGCAGATGAAAGTTCTGCAAATGTACGTTTTTATGATTTATGATCAATAGATTTGTGTTCAGTTTTAAACCGGTTCTGTTTGCTTCCTGTCTCTGTGTGTTTGATTTCACAATAAAAGCCTGTGAATTAATCAGTGATTCTTAAAATGAAGCTCAGAAGTTTGTTTCGCAGGTTCCATCTCTGTTTGAGAGGAACCAGAACACGACTAGATGTTCTGCATGGGAACCCTGGTGGACATGAGTTTAAACTGGCCTCTCAGCCGGAGTTTATTAGTTCTAAAAACGCTCTGAGAAGGTTCTGCAGAGGTCTTGTCATGTTTTCAGGTGGATTCTAGGTTTTTAGTTCCCTGAATGTTGTTCTTAGATTCAGGACGACTGAAAATGTTCTTAGCCTGTTGCACTGAGAACGTTCCGTCTTTGTTACCACGTAACACTGTGGAAGTTCTGTAATGTGCTCCTTAACAACAAAACATTAATATGTAACGTTACAGGAACGTCTTATAAAAACCATCTGAGCTGAGGAGTTTTTTGAACATTGTTTCTGCAACGTTCTTCTGATGCTACCGTGGAACATAATTCAAACGTTCTCAGTTCAGTTGTACGGAAGCTCTGAACTGCCATGGCTCAAAAATAAAATGGATCAGTATATCACGTTATAACAGTTCAGAGCTTCCGTAGAGTCGGAACCTCGTCCGAACATTAAATATCCTTTAAATGTTTTTTCAGTATTAGGAGAACCTTGGTGTAGCTGATGTTAGAACTCACCTGTGTCCTGTCGGTTCCTCTGAAATGCTTCCTTCTGCTTCTTCCTCTGTTGAAACACTGAAAGATTTAAGCTTCTGCAGCAGATGATTGACCGTGAGCAGCAGGAAGTCAGAAATAAAATAAACTAGAATCATTCCATCTTAGATAATCGCATTGTAGAACCAGTTCTGAACATTTTATAACATAAATACATATTTTGACAGATGTTTGTAAAGTTTTAGACTAAAATATCAAATACTTTAAATTTGTCTAAAAACCTGTTGACTTGGTTTCCAAATTTCACTGTTCACTTCTGCATTATTCAGTTTTTTGTTAATGAGCTCAAACTTTTTGAAAAACAAACACCCGTTGAGGAGATTCGTCTTCGTTCATCAGCAACAGAACAGGAACGTTCTCCAGATGTTCATGGAGCCACCAGCTGCTGGACCAGCTCATGTTCCAGGTTTGACATCTACACGTTTCTTCTGTTACGTATCAGCAGCTTTTTCATCAGAGATCTTACCTGGCTCTAGCCGACCAATCTGAGCGTCTCAGATGAAAGAGAGGCAGAAGAGTACAGTATGAAGAAATAGTGTGTTTTAACAGAGTGAATGGTGTCTATAGATGATCCTTAAAATTATCCTTCCATTGTATGTAACTTGCTCTGACCAACCACCCATCACACATGCTGATATGAACCTTAAAGTTTACATGGCTCATATCAGCATGTGTGATATGAGCCTTAAGGTACGAGCCTTGAAAGTTTACCCAGAAGTAACTTTTGTTTTTGTTTTGTTTTTAATGTATTTTTTGGGGGAGAGTTTTTCCATTGTTATTAGTAGAGAAACAGTGAAAGTGGGGGGTAGAGAGGAGAGTAACATGCAGCAAATGGTCCTGAGCCAGACTCGAACTCATGACCACTGCTAAGGGACTGAGCCCATGTGGGATCGCCTTAACTCAGTGAGCTAAACGGCGGCCCCCAGACGTCACTTTTTAAAGTTTTCTCTGGCAAATGATCAGAAAACAGAAGAAGGTTCTTTGGTCTGATGAGACCAAAATGGAGCTTTTTGTCCATCAGACTAGACGCTATGATTGTCAGACATAAAACATCATCACAAACACACCATCCCCACAGTGAAGCACGGTGGTGGCAGCATCATGATGTGGCAAAGAGTACTAATAATTGTTTCTATGACTCTATGTCATAGGCATTAAACTGCTGCAGTTTGACTGTTCACACTATGAGACATCCCATAATACTGATGCTCACAGCTCTTTTTTGGTCTTTCTGTTGTGATTTTGCCTTTTTATAGTAATTTTGCTTATTTCTTTAGTGGCTTTGTGTATTTTTATTGTAAATTTTCATCCTTTTGTGGTAATTTTACGTGTTTGTTGTGATTTTGCATCACTTCGTGATGATTTATGTCTTTCTGTAGTAATTTAGCATCTTTTAGTTGTGACTTTGTGTGTTGTTGTGATTTTTCATCATTTGTGGTAATTTTGCTTTTTTTAGTGGCTTTGTGTGTTTATTGTAAATTTTCATCCTTTTGTGGTAGTTTTGCGTGTTTTTGTTGTGATTTTTCATCTTTTTGTGGTGATTTCACATCATTTGGTGGCGAGTTTGTCTCTTTTTGTGGTGATCTGGTTTCAGTTTTTACCATCCTAAAATGTCATGTGTTTATATTCTCTACTGATGAAGTTATGAGGCTCATTTAAAGTGATCAATGTGGACCCACTTCTATGGACTTACTCATAGTATGAAGGTAAAACTCTCATCAATAAAGTTACTGTATGATTTTTACATTTCACTGTTTAAATGATTTAAGCAGTTTTTCAGTGTAAAAGTTGTTCAGCAGGTGATTAGAACCAGAAACCTGCATCAGTGACACATGAAGCTGGTGAGGCGTTTGAGGGTCAGAATCAGGGTGGGTTTTTTGTGTACCGTCAGCCCCGCCCACTCTGTTTTATTGACAGGTGACTGATTGGTCCTTCAGTGAGCACATACATCACTCATGTGTCCACTTTGACATCATGGAGGAGACCCTCAGGGCTCCAGTGTTCCCAGTGTTCCCAGTATCAGCAGACACTGGTTGGTTCCAGTGAAACCTCGTAGTTCAGTAGTCATCACGGTAACGCTCCTCTCCTTCTTCTTCTGCTTTGATTTTTTGGTAGTTGAGCGGCGTCACCTCCAGGATCCTGTTTCCTCACATCGACTGTAGGAAGGTCCAATGAAACCCGACCAGAACCGTGTGACCCAGCACCGCTACTGTGCTGTGATTGGTCAGGAGTGAAAGTAGGCGGAGTCTGACCGGCCAGCGGCTCATTCAAATCTGACATCATCAAACTATTTAGATTCTCATGAAAAACTCCATCAGCTGTCATCTATGAAATCCAGCTACTCTGATAATCAATAATCAGTTTCCTGGTTTCCTTCCTCCTCTATGACAGTAAACTGAAGATCTTTGGACTAAACCAGACATCTGAGGAAACTCTGATCCACATTTAACATCTTCTGACATTTAGAGACAAACAGCTGATTGATTCATCCAGATAATAATCAACATTTGGAGCTCTAGAATGAACCCAACATCAGCATCAGTGACATCTACACCTGCACTCAGACTCCGCCTCCCACACACCTTCAGTCGAACAACAGCACATAAACAGACTCAGCAGCAGCAGCTCTGCGTGGACCTGAAGACCTTCAGCTGCTTCCAGAGTGAAGATGAAACATCATGACAGAACTAGAAGGACCTGGTGGTGGCAACAGGGAAGCTTCCCACACTGATCAGTGATGAAGCTTCAGTCCAACTCAAGAGTCCAAACTGCACGTTTCTTATTTTCAGGTGAGAAACTAACTTATCCTCGTAGTTTCAATCGTAGCATCTGGACTTGCTTCAGAACGTCTTCGATGAACTCAAGCAAGTCCAGATGATTGAAACTACGAGGATAAAGGGTCAAAATTAAAGATATTTTTGTTGTCATTTTGTGTCCCTCTGTTACGATTTGGCTGTTTGTTTTGGACCGTTTTACTCTGAAAGTGTCACGTGGACTCTTGAGTTGGATTCTTTTTTGAGTTCCGACTCGGTTCTGTTGTTACAGTAAAACTGCGGCGGCATTTGGTTGGCCGTCGGAGGCCACATGATCCTGGACGAGAGCACCGGTTGGTCCTCACTGAGGCTCTTTTGGAGATTTTAGCGTCTTTGCCAACATCCTTCAGTCCAGCTGCTCAGTGATGACATCAGAAAGAGGCGGAGTCTCCACATCCCCTGTCCCTCCCCTGGCGACTCCCCGTGAGCCAATCAGAGAGCCCGGAAGAGGACGGATCATCTGAAACCCGCCCGGACACAGGACTGAGCGGCGCAAGCTGATTGGCTGCAGTTTGAAAGTTTGAACGTCCTTCAGAGTCCAAGAAACAAAGAAAAGAAAAGATCTGCAGAAAAACATGACAAGAAGAAGAAGAAGACACAGGTCCATTATTCCAGTCAAATTATGATTTTTAACAATATTTAGTTAGTTGATCCTCATGCAGCCTGTTGACCAGCAGATAACTGATGTTCTTCTAGAATAACTGAACGAGTCAGCAGGTTCAAACTTCAGTGATAAACAACAGTAAACATATTTATTGTCATACAGCTCAGAAACACTGAAGCATCACATCCATGTTGTTGTTTCTCACTGACACGTCACAGAAACACCTTAAAGGACGTCAGTAACACCTGAAGCTTGAAAGAAAAGTTTTGTTCTGGATCTCAGGTCAAAGATCAGCTTCGGTAATCAGCTGATCATCACCTGAACTACGGCTCTAAGGCAGCAGGTGACTTCCTGTTGGACTGTTCCTTCAGTGTTCACATAAGGTTGTGTAGAACATTGTGTGTTGTTGAACTGGACTCACGCTGTCTCTGGGCTCCGGTGCTACGTCTGGGACTCCACCCCTGGCTGGCTGCTCTGATCGGGGCTCTGCTCCTTCAGCTCCTTCAGCGTCGGGCTGATCTCCTCCTCTGGGTCGTAGTAGTAGAACTTCCTCAGGTAGGCGATCAGAGGCCTGAAGGCAGCAGGTCAGAGGTCAGCAGCTGCACCACCAGCCTGTCTGCTTGTTGAATCTAATGTTCTAATAACGTCTGACACGTTCTAAATACACAAACACCAGACTAACTGTGGACAGGTGGAGCTAGTAGCCACATGTGTTATATGGAGTTAGCCCGAAGCTGCGTCTGTATACGTTTGGTCATTACGTCTGAACTCATCAGCTCTCTGAGACGCATCTGACAATAACAAGTCCTGAATCCTGACCAGGTTTCAGGACTGAGGTCACAGCCAGGTGTGTGGATAGGTGAACAGGTACGTACGTGGGCAGCGGCAGCTCCTGGATGTGGTCGATTCGGACCAGCTGCCGGATGCAGAAGCGACAGAGATGCTGTAGAGATTTAACACTGCTGAACCTGGAGACGGGATACAGGAGCTGGACCGGGGTGGGGGGCAGACCTGAGAACACACGGGGAGAACATCATGAGAACATCATCTGACAGCAGCTCACAAAGGAATGAATTAGAGTCCATATACCTTTGAAGTAATTGGCTCAGGTGGACAATAAAGTTAAATATCCTGGCCAAACGTGGACATGGGCTGTTCATTAATATTCAGTACACCTAAAGAATATTTATGTCCTGTTTTAGTTTACTGGTCATGAGGACAAAAGACGCTCACAGCTGCTCATGTTAATACAGACTTAGAGCCTAACTATGTCCACATGTTTTGGGCCAAGTGGGACATCCAGTTTAAATAGACTGGCCAACAGTATGTGGACAAAGGAAGCTTGAAGCCAGACGTGTTAAACAGACCGAGTCCTAAAGGCTTCCGTATACTTTTAGTTTCCACCAAGAGGAAAATATAATCAGTAAATTACCAAAAGTATGTGGAAGTCTGAACCTATCGGGTAGAGCAGTGGTTCTCAACTGGTCCAGCCTCAGGACCCACTATGTCTCTATTAATAACTTGTAGACCCAAATTATTGAAGTTTGCTGTTCCTGTAAACACATTAAGGTTTATCTGGGTGCAGTCTCAACGCATTTTGATACAGCTTGGAAAAATTTGTGGTTATATTTTGCTAATTTTGGTATATTTGGACACTTTTGCCCAGTTTGGGCATATTTTGGCCCCTTTTGACAGATTCTGACGACATTTTGGTTTATTTTTTGCACGTTTTAGCATAAATGTCTCCAATAAGCTTGCAGAGCCAAATCTAGAGGTTAATATTGGGCAACTGCCGGCGCCCCGATTGCCTAATGGTTATTTCGTGTGACCCAAGTGCTAAGGCCCCGACCCACCAGTTGAGAACCACTGAGGTAGAAGCATCAACATGGACGGAGGCTAACGTGTGTCCACATACTTTTGGACATGAGCTGTTTAGTGTTAGCCTAACCCTTTGTCTTTGGTTCTCTATGAAGTGTTTCTCAAGTTCAGGCGAATCAGACTCAGTCCTGCAGGTGAGGACTGACGGTGCGAGCTGATTGGCTGCTTACCTGGGACTCGCGAGCGCAGGAAGTAGAGGAACTTCCCGTTCTTGGAGTGCATGATGGCTCTTTCTATGAACTCCACCACAGAGTGACATCGATCCTCGAACTTGGGGTGACACCACAGACTGAAGGTTCCTGCAGGGAACCCACAGAGGGACCAGGTGACCTCAGGTGTGTGTTAAGAGTCACATTTTACAAATAAAGGGTAAAAATTTAACATTTAAAAATACACCTAGACACACAAAGAACATGGTGAAGCCCCACAGAGATCATGTGACCTCAGGTGTGTGTGTTACCTCTGTAGTGCTCCATGCGTGTGTGGTGCGTGACGCCCTGCGACCTGAAGCTCAGACTCAGGATGTATCGGGGGTCCGAACTGTCCCGGACCAGGAAAGAACCGTCTGGTTTCCCCTTCAGCTTCATCTCTGCGTCCTCCCAGTTCATCGGACCCCAGTACCAGCCGCACTGCAAACACACACAGATTAGCGCCGCCCCAAAACACAGGTCATCTCTGCCCCCCCCCCCCACACACAAGAGTTAGCTCCGCCCCAAACACACACACAGGTTAGCTCCGCCCCCATAGCTACATCCCATAACATCAGTAACAGAGAGGCTCCACCTTCTCCAGCTCTCTGAGGCTGGTGGCGAAGCTGCCGGCGTC
>OMNN01029185.1:0-11166 GCA_900302755.1 Chromis chromis
GACAGGGGCCTTGTTGATGAGACTGGCTGCAGATGGGAAGAAACAGTTTTTATGGCGTGAAGTTTTGGTCCTGATGGACCGCAGCCTCCCGTTAGAGGAGAGTGGTTAATAAAGTTTGTGTCTGGGGTGGGAGGGGTCAGCCACAATTCTAATTTGCTCACCTCAAGGAGAATTGTGGGTCACAAATAAATCCAGGTGAGCCATGCCAGCTGAATTGCCTTAAATGCAGACACACACCCAGATTCTCTACATTTCTTCCTGCTGACTTTGGATCAGGGGCCGTTAAATAAAGAACCACAAATGTTTTCTGCTTTAAATCTGAATTGATTCACAAATGCCAAAATAATTTTTTGTAATGACATTTTGTTGATGGAACAAAAAGATGGTCACAAGGTCACAGTGTACAATGCATACAAACCACTTACATCCAAGTCATCAGGAATAATTTTCACAGAAAATAAGATCGAGCCCCTGCAGTTTGGTGTTTTATTTTAGCTTTAATATATCTTGTAGGAGGGGTCAGCATTTTGTTTCATTTCAGGGGGGTTGACAAGTACCCCCCTTTTATTATGAATGCACTGTTGACCAGTCAGTAAGAAACTAAACCACCTCTAGTCGTTGCTGCTAGCTGTGCATCTATTCTTCATGCACATTCCTGGTCCTGTGGAGGAATAGCTGGAGTGTGCAGCTTATTAAATTATAGTTCTTATTCATTATTTGTTATTGTCAGAATGAGATCGCCTTATTCCAGTGTCATGGCATCCTCCACATTACAACACAACGCAGAATAAAAAGGCATTATGAAAAATTTTTCATGCACCTAAATAATGTGCTGGTGCAACTAAATTAAAAAGTTAGACGACCAGTGCAACCATTGAGATTGTCTAAGATTCCTACCACGACTGTCAGTCTTCCTAAACTTAAATGGTGTTGAAAATCTAAGAACTAACAGTGAGCTGGGAGAGTATTTTAGGACCTGCGGGAGATTTGTTTTCTCTGTAATACTGCCAGTGACCACTAAGAAAACGTGGCAGCACCTTATAAGCTTGATTAATACATCCATGTTTTGGTACTGGAGATGGAACCGTAGCACTAAACCAGTCTGTACATACTTCATATAATTTTCTGTGTATTCTGTGTATTTATTTTTCAGGTCCATATGTGCAGAGCAAAAGTTTCCACCAGGTCATGTCACTTCTACAATAATGTTGAAGGTAATGGTTTAACACTTACAAGTTACACATAGAGATGGATATGAGTATCCAGTGAGGTCTTAAAAGGTAACACCAATGACTATATTGAGCAGATAGGAGGGACTACCATATATAATATCCATGGTGCATAATGTGGGCCAGCATGGTGGTTCAGTGGTTAGCACTGTGGCCTCACGTCTCTAATGTCCTGGTTTCAAATCTCCACCTGGGGTCTTTCTGTGTGGAGTTTGCATGTTCTCCCTTTGCCTACGTGGGCTTTCACCAAGTGCTCTGGCTTCCTCCCACAGCCCAAAGGCATGTGGAGGGTCATTCTAAATTGTCTGTAGGTGTGAATGTGAGTGTGCTCGTTGTCTGTCTTTATGTGGCCCTGTGATGGACTGGGGACCTGTCCAAGGTCCAGCTGGGATAGGCTCCAGCCCCCACGCAGCCCTACAGAGGTTAAAGCGATGGATGGATGGTGCAAAATGTTAACAGTATATATGTATATGTTATAACGGTGAGTCACATACTTTATCATTAATTAAAAAACATCTGGACTTTGGGTTTTTCCAGGAGCGACAGTGTTTTGAATATCTGGCAATGACATTTGTTGGTTAAATACTCGTTCTTACGTTTGATCTTTTCATATTTTAGAGAAAAGCACTGACAAAGACTTGGCAACTTCTATCCTTGATGTGGAAGATTTGGTCAAATTTGGCAACAAACAGAGGTAGGATTTCTTTGTTCATTTTGTATGTACATTTGTTTTTCACTAATAAATGACTATGACCTGCTTTTATTTAGATATCCAATAAGACAGCCACTTAATGGCCATTGACAATAATTAGTTACAATATTTAATATTTTGATCAATCATTGAGAATTTTGTAAATGTTATCAGTCATTCCGACTGTGAAATGTTAGAAAGTACAAATTATTATACAATTAACCATCCCCAGATTTACGGTTATTAGGTTAGTGTGTATAGCTGTCCAGCAAGACCCTGACAAAACTAGCAACCACGAGATCACCGTAGGGTCACCTAGCTAGCCGTATGAACCTTTCTGAGCAGCATAGCGTCCACATAACAAGCATCTGAACATCAACCTCTAATACCTTACTGACCACCTGTTATATGTAATTTTAGGGAAATACAAGATTGTAAACTCATAATGCAGACTGAAAGTAACACAGTTGCAGCAGCTAAACGAATCATTTATTACTGTGTACATCAGTACTGAGTACATCTGACTATAATTACACTATTAAATGAACATGTTGCTGAGCTTTATTAATCTGCCGTGTAAGACCGTTGTAAGACCTGCAGTGTTAAATGGTCTGAGAGCAAGTCAACAAACTGACATAAAAACTTAAGTGAAAGCGATAAAGTATGCTGACTCTCAGATTGTATAAAAGTATAAATGTGTAAAACTATAATCCTAAATCAATATGAATAGCTTAAAAAGTAAAACAGGCTACAAGCAGCACAATGGCTGCAGCCATAGTCAGACTGTAAGAAAGCACGATTAACATGCTTATAAAATATCACTGTCACTTTGTGTTTAAGTTGCTTAGATGTAGGTTTTTTAGACTCAAGAGTCATTTTAATTATCATCATGCATCACAAAATTGTATAGCAACATTATAGATGCTTTAATTTTCAGCTGCTCAAATAAAGACAAATTATTTACTGAATAAATAGACCAGTAATAAATATCTCATTATTTTCATGGTGACGTGGAGGATGAATTCAGTAATCTCAAATGATGTCTCATCGTTATCGTTATGGCTGTAAGACACTTTTAGTTTTAGTCTTTCAACTGTTAAGATGTTTTTGGCAGCAAGTAAAGAACAAATGTAAAACCATAATTCAAGTCGCAGCTCTAAAAACGCATAGTTTTCTAAGAGAGCTGATTGGTCAGTAGGAGGTGCTTTTATAAGTGCTGATCTCTTATGTGGAACATAACCTGCTTTGGAGCAGGTTAGGAGTTCAGCATAAGTTAACATGGACATGTACCCTGGTAAGAAGTGAACCAATATTGTAGTACCGAAAATGTTAACTCAATAACCTCAATTTCTGCTTCATAGCACAGACCTCTGAATACCACTGAAACACATTGTGATGGGTTCTACATGCTCACTGGCTGGTGGTCTGTTGCTATGTCCTTTGTGCTGCAGCTTTGTTGGTAACGACATTTTTCACTTCAGGGACAGCATTTCCATTCATATCTGAACATTTCTCTACAGGTGCTGTCCTTACTACCTCTCTCGTTCCCTGAAACAGCAAGCAGATGTCATTTTTATGCCATACAACTACTTGTTGGATCCAAAGGTGAGCTGATACACAGATGATACACAGGCTCAACTTACTTCCTGCTGTGGTGGACGTATCTGTATGTATTGTAACCGAAAGTTATCATTCAACTTAACCACTGGAGGCATGTTCTGTTGAAAATGAAGAATTATAATTATATTTAATACGTTGAATGATACACTGTGCACTTTGGATAATAATGACAACCTCTTGATAAGACATCAGCCACTGGTAAAGCTAAAGCTGGATTTATTCATGGTTTCTTCACCACTGTAGAAATTGGTGTTATAGTTCTGTGTAGGATTTTGCCTGTTGACTCCAGCAGTACCACCACAGCATTACATAGATGTGTCATGTATCATTTTATTTAAATTCTGTTCATGATATAGGGTGGTAAGGGGGATCATTTCTGGTTTTGTCTTACTTTGCCTACTGGAAAGGCAACCTTCTATCAACCTTCTATCTGTTAGTATCTGAGTTAGCCCATGCTGCATTATGTTTACTTCTCTTGGGAAGGGGAAATTGAATAGTTTCCAAAACCTTCAAAAGCTTCTAGCACCATATTGTCCCACACTAGATTCTGCAATGCTGTCAGCCATCATTGAAAAAATATAAAGCACAGAAGAGCTTGACAATGATTTGTATTGCAGTATGAAGTACATGATTATTGGCCTCATTGCACATCTACATACATGCTGATATTCTTTTTTCTCCCTTCCACAGAGCCGCAGGGCACACAATATCGAGCTGAATGGTGCTGTGGTCATCTTTGATGAAGCTCACAATGTGGTATGATGTGTCCTGGACATATTTACTGTCTGTGAATGTCCAAATGTATCGGATCACAATTCTCTGAAGACTGAATTGGAACGATTTAGTGCCATGATTGATTACATATGTTGTTATCGGCTCATCATCAAGCTCTGCAGAAGCCTGATAACGATCCTGATCATTTGAATCAGGTGTGTTGGAAGAGGGAAACATCTAAAACATGCTAGATTGTGGCCCTCGAGGACCGGAGTTTGAGACCCCTGCCTTAGACAGTGTCAATGATTTTCACTATGTGTCCCTCCACTATGTACACAAAAAGTGACTGAAGTAGCTGTGTGAAGAATGAAAAAAGAGAGCTCGAAAGGGTATATCAGACCACACACCCACACCCATACACCTGAAGTTGTTCTGATTGTAAAAATTGTTAAGTATGTCCGACTTTACTTAACAATACTTAGCACTTTTCAACAATTCACCAAGCACTTTGAAGCCTTAAGGGTCCACACATTTACATTTCAGTCCCAGTCAACAATTGACTGTTAAACGCACACCACAGTTGAATTACAAATCGCAAAAATCAGATGCCATAATATTTAACTTTACAGAAGGTTGCAAACTCTTTAGACTATGAGACCAGAGATTCAGGATCATGAAGACATACCTGACTGTGGTCTTGACAGGGAAAACAGAGTTCTCATAGAAGGCACAATATTCCATCAGTTTCCATATGTTTTTGTTGTCTGCAGGAGAAAACATGTGAAGAGTCCACATCATTCGACCTGACTCCCTATGATGTAACCTCAGCCATTAATGCTGTGGACAGGCTGCTTGTGGAGCAGTCTAAAGAAGCCAGCCATGGAGACACTGCCACTGAGGACTTCAATGTAGAATCCCTCAAATCTGGTCAGAAACTTACTTGTCTCTAACATTGATGTTATACCTATTTAAATTTAAAAAACAAAGGTGGATAGTTTTTTGTGTAGTGTTACGCAATGTTTGGGTACCCCTGGGCCAACTGACATACAGCAACCCGTTATTGTAGCATACCTAAAAGTTTGGGCACTTTTCTACTTGTAAAGTCCCTGAGCTTGTGGCACCAGGTTTGTTTTTTTGGTATTTGCTGCATAGGTTATATAAACATTATCAATATTTTTCTTTGTTTCAGGTTTAAAAATTGATATAACCACCGTTGCTAAAATCAAGCGTAAGTATTCTTTAAAGTATGAAACACATAAATGACCCTTATTTGAGTCAGTGCTGTGAGATTTTTACAAGCTGTTTTTGCATTCCTGTAACAGAGATACTGTTGAATCTGGAAGCTGCCATTGACTCCTACGATCCCAGCGACAAAGGCATCACAAAACCTGGAATGTACGTCACAGTGTGGTAGTAGATATTTCAATTCAATTCAATTCAATTTAATTTAATTTATATAGCGCATGTCTGAAAGGGGCTTAACTGACTTATTCTCACATTGTTATACTAATGTGACCTAAATGAGTCTCATGACATTATGGCAGGTTGAAATCAGTATCACATTATGTCATTTCATCTGTAGGATGTTATGGTATAATGTGAAATAACTTTACACAAGTGTGTGACAGACTGGAGGCACACAGGAGATTCTAGTATTGCTCCACAACAAAGCTGTTTCTGGAATTAGTTAAAAATAACTACATAAACATAACAACTGAATTAAACTGTCATCAGAAATATAAAGTTTAACCTGCATGAGATCTACCTTCAGACTTGATACTTAAGTGATGCTTAATCTCCTGCCATCTGTCTCAGATTCATCTATGAGCTGCTACAGAAAGCCTCCGTGACCTTTAGCAGCAAGACGGTGATCTCTGAAGCTCTGGAGCAGATCAGTGGATACTTATCAGGACGTCAGTACGGCTTGATTCCTTCATATTTTTTTGCCAATACAGCAACATGCCATTTGATTTAGAAACAGTTGCATCTTATCATTATACAAATGAACCCACTATACACAAATGTTATGTATATTCTTTTGTATCACTAATAGTCCAGTTGTATTCTTTATGTTCTTCATCAGAGTCTGGTATATTCCTGAATACAAGTGGATTACAGAAATTGGCTGATCTCATACAGGTACAGTATATATAGAAACAAGCTAAAACCTATTCTCCTGTGCTGTCTGGCAAAAAGCACACTGCACAGAACAGGTGGCTGCTGTATCTTAAGAAATATCTCCAGCATGTAACTTTTTCTCAAAAACACAAACTGTTTACAAAACATATTACAAGATTGGTATTAATCCTCTTGTTTCACATTGTTTGGAGAAATATTAATAATCTATTACATAAACAGCAATTATATAATTGTCAGTTAACTGCAGCATGAATAATTCTTTATTTCCTTTGTGGTCTTTTAGCTGGTGTTCTGTGGTGAACCATCAGAGAAAGACAGACAACAGCAGATGCAATCCAACACAACTCATTTTAAGGTGTGTGTTCATTAAAAACTATATGTCATATTTAGCTCTTTCAGGTGCATAATTAGATCTGTAATGTGACTGGGGATTTGATTTTATCTCGTGGCAACACTGGCAGTGACGGGGTAGGGGTTGTTTTATAAGGGATACATTTTGTTTTTGTTTTGTTGTGTTTGTGTGTTCACTGTTTGTTTTTGTTTTTTTCCATTACCTAAAATAAGTACAGTAACACAGGTTGCTGCTGTAGGTCCATGCTTTACTTATTGACCAGGTGCAGTCAATAGCTTTGTTTTTGTACGTGTGCTATCACTCTGCCTTGGCAGGTGTGGCTGTTGACTGCGTTAACTTCCTTTATTTTCGTTGACTGAACAGCACTGCGCTTCATGTACACCATGTTTGAATTTCAATTTTTTTTTAAAGATTTTGACTAAAAAACTATATGTCATTGCAACTATAACAGATATTTTACTATCAATTAATAGTATGTATTTAGTCCTTGAAATGTCAGTAAGCAGAAAAAAATGCCCATGCAAGCTTCCTACAGACCAAGTAGGCATCTTCAAATTGATAGATTTTTCTGTCTATTACAGGAGATAAAACCAGGAAATGTTTGACATACAGTGCTTAACACATGTATTAGACCACCTGTCATAAAAATGAGTCTCAGAGACCATCCATCATCATGAAGTGCTTTAATGTAGACTCTTTCAGTTTCAATGAACTCTCGACGTTTTACCATTTTGAACAGGAATGAAGAATTTCAAACTGAATTCACCTTTTTATACCCAAATTTGAGAAGTCAGAAATTAATCAAGCATAACATTTAACCAGTAAAACTATTTTTTCTGTTCAGGAATACAAGTAAATAACTACGATCTGACATCTTAATCAAGAACTAATGATGTGCTTTACTATGTTTTATTTTTTTTGTAAAACAGTGAATTTAAAAATTCATGGATAACAATAATAATTATATTTTACCATTTAAAAATATAATTTCGGTTAAAGAGCTTCTACATACGGGTGTATTAACCATTATAGAAACATAAGAAATTATTTTGGTAATTACCAATGGTGTTACTTTAGGGCAGCTGTGGCATAAACCTTACACTGGGTGGTGGTCTAATAAATGTGTTAAGCACTGTATTTGCTGAAAATATAGATTTATTATCATAGTAGTTGCTGATTAATTTTCTTTCAATCGATTAATGGACTAATAATTGCAGCACTACATACAGTAACATCACCTGTTTGTTTGCATCAGGTTCATATCCATCGAGAAACCAGATATAACACGAAAAAGCAGAGCACTGATGTATGGGCTTCATCTTCAGCAAAAAAACAAGGTAATGGTGCAAAACCTACAGCATGCAAGATTACAGTGTTCACACCGTTCAATTATTAATTCATTCATATCTTGAAATGAATTAATAGCTATATTGCCATGACATCTGTGTGGATTTCAGGCCCAAAGGATGAATCCTGTTAAACTTTTATGTTTAGTTCAATGCCTGTGACGGACCTGCCACTACTGGTTAAATGAATGGTCTGTTTCTCTGCACATTGTAGGGAACATTCTGAGTTACTGGTGCTTCTCTCCTGGATTCAGCATGCAGGATCTGACGAATCAAGGCGTTCGCTGCATCATTCTGACCAGTGGCACCCTCTCTCCCCTGTCCTCATTCACCTCTGAGATGAGGATGTAAGTTATGTTACCTGTCGCTCATTACACCTACAGAGATGCACAATTACATTTTCTCAGCACTGCCTTGAGTCAAAGTTGCTTCATTAAAAAGCAACTTTATAGCCTGATTTAGTTTGAACTCTGAATGATCTGAGTAGAATATTAGAAACAAACACAGCTCAACACTGTAAACTACTGCTACTGTTTACACTCATATGCTGCTGGCCCTGATGGTGTTACAGGAAGGTTACTGAAAGAATGGGCAGGTCAGCTTTTTGCGGTCTTGGGTAACCACCTCTCCTCCACCATCACATTTAGCACTGGCTCCCCACAGGGCTGCGTGCTGAGCCCCCCCTCTACCCTATCTATACATATGACTGTGCCCCATCCATAACTCTAACACCACCATTAAGCTCACTGACGACACGACTTTGGTTGGGCTTATCTCAGGAGGAGATGAGTCTGCCTACAGTGATCAGAGACCAAAGACTGACAGTGTGGTGTTCAGAGAACAATCTGGTCCTGAACTCCACAAAAACAAAACAACTTATCATAGATTTATGAAGAAACCAAACAGACCATGATTCTTCAAAGTAGCCCCCTTTTGTTTTGATGACAGCTTTACACACTCTTGTCATTCTCTCAGTCAGCTTCATGAGGTTGTCTCCTGGAATGGTTTTACATCAACAGGTGTGCCTTGTTAACAGTCAATTTGTGGAATTACTTTCCTTCTTAATGTGTTTGAAACCATCAGTTGTGTTGTGCAGAGGTTGGGTTAGTACTCAGTGGATAGCCCTATTTGACTACTGTTGTAATCCATAGTATGACAAGAACCAGTCAACTCAGTAAAGAGAAACGACCGTCCATCAATACTTTAAGACATGAAGGTCAGTCGATCCGGAAAAATTTAAGAACTTTGAATGTATCCTTGAGTGCAGTTGCAAAAACCATCAAACGCTATGATGGAACTGGCTCTCATGAGGACCGGCCCAGGAAAGGAAGACCAAGACTTACCTCTGCTGGTGAGGATAAGTTCATTAGAGTTAGCAGTCTCAGAAACCACAAATGAAAAGCACCTCAGATCAGAGCCCACATAAATCCTTCAGAGTTCAAGTAGCAGACAAATGTCAGCATCAACTGTTCAGAGGAGACTGTGTGAATCAGGCCTTCATGGTGGAATTGCTGCAAAGAAGCTGCTATTGAGGATGAATACCACAGCATTCTGCAGCGCCATGCCATCCCACCTGGTTTGCGTTTACTGGGACCATCATTTGTTTTTCAACCAGACAATGAGCCCAAACACACCTCCAGGTGTATTAGACCAAGAAGGAAAGTGATGGAGTGCTGCATCAGATGACCTGACCTCCACAATCACCCAACCTAAACCCAGCTGAGATGGTTTAGGATGAGTTGGACCGTAGAGTGAAGGAAAAGCAGCCAACAAGTGCTCAGCACCTCTGGGAAGTCCTTCAAGACTGTTCAAACCAATCCAGGAGACTTAACTACCTCATGAAGCTGACTGAGAGAATGCCAAGAGTGTGCAAAAATCCATTGTACATGATTCCAAATGTGTGGAATGCCACTGCCTTTCCAGTGTTTGCAACATCTGCTTTGGGATGCTCATTTGTAGATGATACCACGGAGCTACTTGTTTGTGATTCAGCTTGTTAAACAGGATATCAATGCTGTACTAAAAGCAACAAAAGAACAAAACAATGCAAAAGAGTCATCATTCTTCAGTGCATTTGTTTTTCTTTTTTTTAATGGAAATTCTCAAATGCCATTTCAATGTCGGTCAGAATGTCAAGTTAGTATTGTCTTCCCCTCCTCATCGTAGTTGGAGTTATGGTGGCAACAGAACATGTACTATTGGTACCCAGATATCATCAGATGAAGGCTACATTAATGATGCAGCTGGCTCATGTGGTAGCATTTCCCCTCACAACCTGCTCCTTTACATCCTTGTCAGTGTTGAATCCCAGCCACCACTTGCCATCATACACATGGGCTGCGTCCTTCAAGTCCATCTGATGATATCTGTTGGGTGCCAGTGAATGTTCTGTCACCAAACCCTTAAGTGGCTTCCCAGGTAACATGTTTCTTGAAGGTGAAAATAAACAAAAAATCCCAGGTCTGAAAACATATGAAATTCTTAGTTTTGGGTCCCAGATAACATAGCTAAATTCTGTACAAAATCTAAGATGGTGGAGCAACTATATTTGAAATGAGAAGGACTGACCATCAAGAAAAAAATGGGTCTGCAATGTTGTGTCCTTACACCACCATCCATCCTGGCATCACTACACTGCTGGTTATATGTTTATGTTATATGTACTGTTGTCTTTATTATTTGTTATTATCCTTCTGTTGATCTTGATCCAAGTGCGTTTTTATTTATTTCTTCTGTGTATTTTTTTATTATTTTTTTTAGAAAATTCCCAGTGTGTCTGGAGAATGGCCATGTGATTGAGCGGGACCAGATCTTTGTTAGCATCATTGATCGAGGCCCCGATGGAGTGCATTTAAGTTCAGCATTTGATCGGAGGTTAGTATTACATTAGTTTGTATTATTATACCAATCAGGCATAACATTATGACCACCTGCCTTGTGGTGGCCCCCCTTATGTGGTCAAAAACCTCTCAGGGTGTCCTATGGGGTCTGACACCAGGACACCCTGAGAGGTCCTCTTGTCCATGCCCAATGGTTCAGAGCATTTTTGACCACATAAGGGGGACCAACACAATA
>OMNN01029187.1:0-11096 GCA_900302755.1 Chromis chromis
TACTAATAATTTAACAGTAACTTTAGATATTATTGATCAGAATAAAACTTTAGTTTAACAGATAGATATTAATACATTTACTGAATTAAACAATTAGCAATAACAATACTGCTGTGTTTATATTCTTCTATTTTCTAATCAATGTCCTTCGCCTTGTGAATTTTATGTTTTTGCTCCATTAATCACAACCAATTCACAAGGTAACACAAGAGAGCTGTTTCTTATATTATTATTATTAATATTTACAGGTTAAAAGGGAACTACAAATTAATTCAATGAATGAAGAAATAAACGTGCTGTACTCGGTGTTCCTACTAAAGTGTGCTGCTGTCATGTCATGTTCTGAACATTTGCCATGTAGTGAAATGTTTCTAAAATGTAAGTAATTTAATGGAGTTTGGTGCAAAGTGGATGAGAACAGATGGCTCATAAAGTTCTACTGTGTCTGATTTAGTCCAGAAATAATTCTTTGGTTCTTCTTCCTTACATAATAACGCTGGCAAAGGGAGAATTACGAAACAGGAAAACTTGGCTGAAGCTCAGCGCAGTCAGCAAGGAAAACAGCTGCTACCAGGAGCCTGCAGATCACAGGAGGGACGTGTTTTCTCTCACAATAAGCCGCAAAATACTTTTTTACAACAGTCCAGTCAAATGTCACAGCCCCCGGGTGAAGCTCTGGCCAAAGCCTGGTGTGTTTCATGAGGCCTGACAGGCGCTTCAGCTCCACAACCCACACTGCTGTGAACCCGCATGGCTAATGAGGAGCAGCGCCAAGGCAGCATGGTCAGCAGCTCCACTTCCGGAAGGACTTTCACAACAAACCTCAGAGACGCCATGTTTAAAACCGAGCCTCCTAACATGTTACAAACTGTGTTAGTATGATAGATTATTGCAGGGTCTGAGCATTAATATTAAATGTAGTCAGGTAGATGTTTATTTTATATTATATTGTTGAGTCTTAGAGTCTTATGGTTAAAATTAATCAGTTAAATTAGACTAATAAACAATATACATTTTAAGTGAGACAAACGAATCCAACTGTATATATTATTGACCTTAATGGTTAATCTAGTCAGATAACTTTATAACTTTATACAGTATTATGGGGTCTTTATCTTAATATTGAACTGTATTTTTGAATTATATAAAATATTGTAGGGGCTTAATTTTAATAATAGGTACATTTGTGATTTAAATAGTATTATAGAGTCTTAATCTTATCTAAATTAGTAAATAAGTTATGAGATACATCAAACCAACTGTATATAATATTGTAGGGTATGAATCTTATAACTAACACTCTGGCTCAACGTGGTTGTTAATAGTGTGCTATGCAAATAATGGTGACTTGGCTTGACAAATGTAATTCAAGAGGTGTCAAATATGGCTGCCAACATAATTTCTCTAATAAGAGGCTCATGTTTCATCCTGTCAACCGACCTTTCAAACGTACACACTGATCTTATGTTGTCATTTTCTCCATCAATAGAAGAATGAGTGCATGAATGATCTGCTGCATTACCACACAGATTATTAACTTGGCACTGGCCATGAAGTCTTCATGGAAAGGGAGCCAATGGCACTTCCCCTCTCTAAAATGTGGGATAAACACTGGGGTTTAGTTATTTATAAAGGCCCTGATTGGCTTCCAATTTTTTTATTGCTGTATTTTAGGGCAAGTCTTTACCGCACCCACAAAAACGATTAGATAACACTGAGTTTGGAAAATCCAGTTTTACACATTGAGCAGCTGGAACCTGTAATTACCAGCAGAGCAATCTGACTCATTTTTGTCCTTGGGGTAATTTTTTTTTTCTCCGTCATATTTTAACTCCAGCAGTTCTTCTTTAAGTTGATTTGTTTGTTTATAAATCTTAAATACTTGTTATTGTGATCATTATTAGTGTTTCTATTATTTTACTAAATTTACATTTGAATATGTTTATTGTGATTCATATTCAAGTTTCTTATCTATGTGTCTACATATTTTATTTTTACTTCAACTGAAGCCTGAATACATGAACAGTACGATGCTTTTCTTTTGAAGGCACCAGCCCTCGTTTTCCGTCTCTGCCGTATCTAACGGTGTCTGACTTGACGCAGCTCTAATCAGTAGCATTAGCTCGGTTAGCCTGTTAGCATGGAAGTGTTGGGGACAGCCTCACCTGTCGTTGCAGACTTGTTCTTCTTCTTCTTTTTCCTCTTCTTTTTCGCCGTCTCCTCCACCGGGTCGGCCTCTTCTCTGTCCTCCGCCTCCCCGTTCAGCTCCGGCTCCTGGACAGCTTTCTGCTCCACTGCCTGCTCCGCAACCACGTCCGCCATGATCGCAGGCGCTGCTGGAAAAGGAAGCGCTAAGGATTGTGGGAGTGCTCTGTGTGATGCTGCCTTCATGGACACTCGGTGTTTTTACAATCATAACCAATATTCTCGGTTGGTAGAAGAAGATTAAATAATGTGCTATTTTTACATGCTATTACGTAAAAATAATATGAGCCGTGAAATTTTACTGACATAATGTGTTATGGTGTCATATTTGGATTAATTAGTAATAAGTAGTTTGTTTGTTGGAACTCAATCAAGCAAAAATCCATGCAGGAACATGTGTCATGTAAGCACAAGATAACTGAAATAAAAAGATTTTAAAAGTATAATAATTCATTGCCTCTCCATAGGACTAATTGCAACACAGTGAATCCAGAGCCTTAAAGCCCAGAGTTTGGCTGCTGTATTTGATAGTTTCAATATGTTTAGCAAAGAATTGGTGTAAATTACTGCATAAACATATAACGTATATGTTGAACAGCTTTTTCTCAGCAAGGCCAAAGACCCTCAGTCTTTCCCCTCCCACCCCCCACTACAGACACTGTTTCAATGTGTTACATTAATGCACAGCTCTTAAATGGCATTATTATCTTTTCCCACTATTTTTATATTGTTAACACTAAATACTGTGAGATTTTGCGCATTCTCAGGCAAATATTTTGCACATTTCTGCACAGCTGTACAAGTTGACTCACTTAAATAACATTTTAAATATTTGTAATAATTTCATGGCAATAAAAGAGATTCTATTCTCTATGTTCTGTCCTAATAAACACAGTCCTGCTTACTGTGACACTAAACAACAGCTCCATGTGAGTTAATGCCTCATACAGATATGTAATATATTTTATGACTTACAACAATCATTTGATAACATCCACAACTGGACTTGTAAACACGCGTGGTCAGAAATCGGACCTCCATGGGAGCACTTGAAGGCATCACTAAGTCAAACATGCCGAATCAGCTGAAGTGGAGCTTCAACTGGGAGCAGGGATCCTAAAGAGGAAACATCCCGCAGTGAGGTATAAATACATGGATAATAGATGCACGGATCTCTGTAAAGATTAAAGAATTTCAGAAGTTTTAAAGGAAACTCAACTGATAAAAACAAATGGATTAAAGCTGTAGTCTGTTTAACCCTAAAGCATGTATGTGATTATTTATAGAAACATTATAAAAACATTTAATTGCTATCAAATATTTTTACACATAATTTTAAAAAACCTATTATTTCCATTGCTGTTATTTTCTGTATTACTGAATTTTGTCAGTTGTAGTGACAGATTTGACCACTAGGTGGCAAAATCATTACAGTAAACGACCTGATATGTGACGTCAACAGTAAATCTGTGTGTAAATGTTTTTATATTCAGATGCCCGATCTATATGTTTGGACTCATTTCTGGATGGTGTGTTTAATGTCCAACTAAAGCCTGTTTTCTTTCCTAAGTCAATCTAGCAGGGGCATTATTAAAGTATTATTAAATTATTATTAAATTTATGAAGTACTATGAAGAAATAATGACCAGAAAATGTACTGAAAGTAGTGGTTGTGCAGTAAAATGCCCCTGTCACTGATATATCATTATATATTCAAGTATTAGTTTGTTAATACTGATGCATGAATGTGTGAACAACATGCAGCCTGTCAAGATGGAGATAGTTTGACCTGCTTGGAAGTGTATGGATCACAAAATAAATCTGACTTTCCTCTAATCTTTATGCTTTTGTCAAAAATAGGTTAGATTTAAAACTGAAATGAAACCATCTGAGAAGCTTTAGGGAGTAACTGCTAACATATACACATCGGTGAGGCCTCAACTAGATACTACATTGTTTATAAAGGGCCACAAACCAAAAAGACTAGGAACTACTGGTGTATTATTTAATAGTGTGTTTGATTTAGTTTTTGTGTATTTCTTTTTCTGTAAAATCCAAATCTGAGAAGTTACTACTGAAGTAAAAAGTACATTTCCCTCTGGAATGCATTAGAGGTATAAAGTCAGATGAAATGGAGCGACCTAGTCACTTTGTGCCTCTGCAGGTCTGTGTGAGTCTCTAAAGGCAGGAGGGACTTAAAAGGGGCGCAGCAGCTGTTGTGGGTCAGACAAAGGCAAAATCCCGCAAAAACATATCAAATAACCGACCAAACCTGTTCCTTAACCCCCCCAGTGAAACACGAGTGCGAGGACAGACTTCATCGAACACTTCCAGAATGGTATTTTATTTCACACTGGAAAATGCAGGAGGGGTCAGGACAAGGCAGACATGGTGACAAGAGAGAGCAGGGGGGTGGAGGTGGAGGAGGGGGCAAACATCAGGGCTGTCGGACTCTCCAAATGAAACATAAAGTTGTGGATCGCCCTCACATGAGAGTAAATCAACCGTTTTTTAAATTACCATACCAGCAGTTTGTTTAAATTGACAATTCAGCCCGAAAACCGACCTCTCCGCTGAGCGTGCCCCTGTAAACACAGACGCTGAGAAAAAGGGGATTGTTCTTAAGATACAATAGTGTTGTATTCCAAACATGTCACTGGAAAGAGGATTGTGAATGTACAGTATGTTCAGCCCAGCCATGGTACCCCAGTGGTGTCCCATCAAGACAGCGCAGAGATGGATCGCAGAAATAAGGAGGCCGCACAAAAATAAAGCGCCGATAGTAAAAATAGCATTCGGCTTCCTCTTCCTGCAGAGCTCCCTCTCACACCAATCTGTCTGCCTGCAGGAAATCAAGAGTTCAACCTTCTGCTGTACAGCGAGTGTTCACACAGAGGGAGAGCGAGCTTCACCGCTGGACCATTTGTGTTTATTCAACCCCCCAAATCATCCAAACTGCAGAACACTGACTCAAACGCTGCACT
This sequence comes from Chromis chromis, assembly GCA_900302755.1. Lineage (NCBI taxonomy): Eukaryota > Metazoa > Chordata > Actinopteri > Pomacentridae > Chromis > Chromis chromis. The sequence continues at coordinate 5,190 of OMNN01029187.1, forward strand.
TGAGGACAGTCTGGAGGTTCATGACATGTCTCCACATCAGTTCACATTGCCCGAATGCAACCCTGCCTTTTAATTACTTCTTATTTTTTAGGTTTCTTTATTAGTTATTCATCTATTTTTATTGTTTTGTTGACATTATCAGAGATGTCTTAATTCTAACTGTGTTTATTACTTGGGTTGTAGTGGGCTGAAAAGTAATATTTTGCCCATTACATGAACATACATTAAAATATTAGGAACACTTTTCAGTATAATTGACCAAATGCACCTTTAAATTGCTCAGATGTTCCTAATAAATCGCTCGGTGAGTGCACAGACTTGTCTTATGTAACCGTTTCTTTTAAAACCAAATCTTTTAAAACCAAAAGAGAGCATTGCTCATATTTTTGGCACAAGGTGAAGCACATTTCCAGTGGATGTTAGACTCCACCAGTGATGCCCCTTGTCTCCAATCTGTGTGATATTCATGTAAAGGGTCTCAAAGTGCAGCCGGTTTGAGGAGGACATCCGGTTTGGAACCTCAGAGTCACGTCTCTGCTTTATGTGGATGATGGGGTTCTGTTAGCTTCATCAAACCGTGACATTCTGCAGCACTGAAGCAGTTTGCAGCTGAGTGTAAAGTGGACACGATAAGAGCCTGAGGCCACAGTTCTCTCCTGGAAAACGTTGGATTCCTCCCTCTCAGTTGGGGTGAGTGTGACAGAGTTTAAGTACCTCAGGGTCCTGTTCTCGTGTGACTGGAAAATGGGGAGCGAGATGGACAGACAGATTGGTGGAGCGTCTGCAGACAGACAGTTGTGGTGAAGAAGGAGCTGAGACACTGAGCCGATTTAAATTCCAACCCTCACCTATGATCATGAGCTCTGGATAGTGACTGAAAGAATGGAATTGCAGATTCAAGCAGCTGAAGTGAGTTTCCTCCGTAGGGTGGCTGAGTTCAGCCTTAGAGATAGAATGAGGAGCTCGGTGATTCAGAGGAAGCTCGGAGTAGAGTCGCTGCTCCTTCACATCTAAAGGAGTCAGCTGAGGTGGTTCAGGCCTCATGTAGGACTTCCTTTGGAGGATTTCTGGATTTCTTTCAACTGGGAGGAGACCCTGGAGTAGACCAAGAACTCTCTGGAGGGATTACAGATCTCATCTGGCCTGGAAACACCTTGGGATCCCCCGGGAGGAAGTGGAAAACGTTGCTGGGAAGAGCGATATCTGGAAATGACCTGCAAATGGATGGACTTTCCTCTTTCATAATCACAGATGCTTACCGACATCTGAGAATATGCTTGGTCGACAGGGGGACGAATGTTTGCTACATGTAGGTTTGTTTGCTCATGAAATCTCAAGAAGAGATATGATAAAAATAAAACTCTGTATGACATTATCATGCCTCAGCACGCCTGTTCAGTCGGTACACTGAATAAACACAAGCAGCCCAGCAGACACATTCATCTGAACACAACTTTAGAGATTTCTTCCTCAGACCGGAGTGTTTTGATTACAGTAACAGGAAAAACTGCAATTTTCTTCTTCTATAACACTTTTTTTTTTATAATGATGCCAATCACGTGTTTCTTCCACATTGACTGAATGATTGTGATCAATATACACTATGTGGATGTCACCGGTAAACTGCAGACATTCTGTTCTCCTGACCTCAACAACGTGAGGTCGTATTTTGTTTTAGTGGTTCTGGTACCTGAGTTTCAACAGCAAAAGAGCAGTAAGAATGGTGGGTGATGCACAGTAACATGGACGGATGGTAGTACAGAGTGTTGTGATTTGAAATACCTCCACGCCAGTGAAGATGTAACACAGACCCACCGATAAAAGACAATCAGACATAAATACAGTCTCTGCTCAGTGCTCGGTTAAAGCAGCGGGGTTTAATGTCTAGTCCTTCTCAGGGGTTCGTCTGTCGCTCTCCTCTTCATCTTCTTCATCCTCCTCATCGTCTCCGAACGTCTGCTCCTCCATGTTGATGAGCGAGTGCGAGCGAGCGGCCACCTGTGCGGCGAGGGCGGAGCTGAAGCTGAGAGCCTGCGAGCCGTGGATCTCCGTCAGTCTGTCCATCACGGACACAGCCGTGACTTTAGGCTTTAGGAAGCAGTCCAGACCGTTCTGACCCTCCCCCCCCTCCTCCACGTCGCCGTGGTACTGGTGCAGCTCCGACGCTCCTCCTCCTCCTCTATTGCAGACCGAGGTTCCACCCAGCTCCCCTCCCTCCAAACCACAGCTGAACTCCGTCACCGGGTCTGTAGAGGGGTCAGGCCTCACCCTGTCGTCTTTTCCTTCCACTTCCTCCCCTTCGTTTCCTGCCGAGCGCTCCGATAGGTGGTTTCCTTCTACATCGCTAGTTTCTCCTGAGCCAGTCGGAGCGTCTGACGGCTTTGTGGCAGGATCTGAGCTGTCAGTGTGAACTGAAAGCGCCGCAGCAGCTGCAAGAAAGGAGGAAACATCACATTTAGGATTAGACTCACATTCAGTTGTAGTTGTGACAAATCTGATAAGGACAAGTCAGCCATATGTCATCTGATATGACAGATATAATGCAGTTTGTTTAAAGATTAGCAGTCTGCTGCATGACTATGGGAAACCTTTAAAGGGTAACTACACCCTCAAATTCTACTATAAGCCTCTCCCAGCGTATAAGAAATGTAGGAGGCCTTGTAGAACAGACTGACTGTCCTCTGCTCAGTGAAGCATGGACAGAGATGCAGAGTAAATGGAAGCTGTTGTTAGGCTCCATTTGTCTGCTAGACTTGAGATAATCACTAGAAGCACATATATACCCATTTGATTCACATAATTGTCAAGCGAATTTGGAGCAAACTTGTCAGATATTGCAGAAAATGTGAATAAAAGAAAATGCTAATGAACCAGGCTGCATAGTGTTATCAGAAGGTGGTGGTATAGATTCTATGGCTGTAATAAACAGAGTAGAGAAACCAATAGTTTACCAGATGTTAAAAAAATCTAGTGAGTCACTAAAAAAAAAGAAGAAACAAATAAAAGTCTGGACATCTACGAGAGAACAACGGAGAGAAATCCTCAGGAACTGTTTTCAAATGGGCAACCTGTAATAATTCTTTCCTGTCAGCTGGTATTGGCCGTGTTTAATGCTGTCTGGAGGCCCAGTCCCAACCTCCACCCTAAACACTGGACTCTAACAGACTCAACCGACGTGACTTTGCAGGTGATTGAGTGCAAGAGGCTGCAAGGGCTTGACATGGTATAAAGAGGAAAATAAATAAACAGGGACAGCACTTCAGGCAGATTTGAAATTCATCATCATGCCAACAGAGGGTAAACAACTACACACATTTCTGGCTATGAATCACCAGTAAGCTATGAGTTTGTATTTCGTACAAGTAAACTCTTTTCTTGCAGCACTGGGGTTAGCGGCTCTCTCCATGCTTACTTGTTTACCGTTTAAAGAAAAATATGTCCTTGGGCTTCCCCTGGTAACCTCATGTTTAACAGTGCAATGCTATGAACTGTGGGTAATTCCCTCTGGCAAAGAAAACTTGTGGAAAAGTGTTCATACAGGGATCAGAATGTCTTCAAATGAGGCCTTGAGCACTTGACAAGAAGCTCTCATAGACTTAACAGGACTGAGCCTCAAACTGTGTTAGTCTGTGAGTGTCATGTGAGTTAAGTGTTCACTGTGTCAGAACCTAATAATATAAAAGGTGTTTTCATCTAAGATTGTGTGCATCAACTCTTTTTCAAAACAGTAAAAAAGATATAGCTGGAATATTTTACAAACCAAATGAACTAAAAAATGTTTAATTGATGACCTACAAGAAAATCAGTCAAGTCAAATAAGATCTATTCTTAAGAGTGGAGGGTTCATCATGAATTATTGATTATCTCATTAATTTTGAGATGATAAAATCAGCTTAATAAATGACTTAAACTATGCATTATTTATGAATGAATTATTAAAGTTGTGTTTCAGGCCTAATAGGATGCATTAATTCAGTACAATGGAAAGCCCACAGACAATCATTAATAACTTTCCATGCATGGATTCACTACGAGCGTGTACGAGAGTTTATGAACTGTCACCCTGAGAATCAGCAGATACACAGATTCTGTTATTCTCGATAACATCAGCCTCATTCCAGGAATATCTGAACCAGCAGTGCAGACCTTGGTCGTTGAAGAGCAGCTGCTTCCTCTTCATCCTCTCCTCCTCGGACGCACGGAAGCCCAGAACAGCTTTGAGCTCCGACAGGACGCGACGAGACTCCTCCCTCTCCCGCCGCTGCCGCTCACGCTCCTCCGGTGACAAAGAGTCGCACCACGAGCCTCTGCCTTCACCGTCAGAGTCCGAGTCGGACACGTAGGCCTCCCACTCCTGGTCGGATGAAACAGTGGGAAAGATTGACTACAGGGCAATGAATCATCAGGACACGGGGGGATGGGGAGCGAGTGACACGTGTTGTTTCCTTTCCTTTTTATACATATTACAACTAAATAAAGTTGGATTTTAAATATAATCATGCAAAATCAGCTGAACCCATCATGCAAGCTGTTGAATGAAAGGTGGACGTCTGATCTCACCAGCTCCTCTGGTACAGGGTCTCTGTCCAGGATCAGGGGGTAGGATGGAGGAGGAGCAGGAATTTCAGCCACAGGAGTACCACACTGCTCCAGACCCTCAGCATTACCTGCAGAGATGGAGTCAGCTTACATTACTGCAAGGAAACAGTAGATGACCTCAACACCTTGGTATCTCAGCTTTGTCATTGTGCTGACAGCTGTGTGAGTCTGGTTGGTCTGCTTTGTGTCCTGTGGAGTTACTTTCTCCATGACAGGCCAGAGTCTTGAGTCATGTTAAACAAAGGAGGTGACCTGACCTAAAAATAACCCCTCAGTAATGTACAGCCACTGTGCTACTAAAGGAGGAATCACTGATCGGTTCTTCTAGTATTTCATGGAATATTGGGAAACTTTACACAAAATAGAACTACATTAAGAAGGTGATGTGTGTTTCGACTGTGCCCACCTGGACAGGCGTTGGCCCGTCTCAGCATGCGCTCCACCTGGCTGATGGTGTCCTCCCAGCAGCCGGCGCTAGCTTGCATGTGAGGCTGCAGCTGGTGCAGTCGGTCGCTGAGGTCCTGGTAGCCGTCAAGGGTCAACTCTGTCAGTTCCTTAGACACCATGAGCTTCTCCAGGTCGTCCTCCAGGATGATCATCCTGACGATGTCAAACACAGGAGAGGAGGAGGAAGAGTAATGAACTAACAGATTCAAAATATGGAGACACTGGATGGGTCAGCAGCAGCTTTACAGCTCAGTGTTTTGTATCCAGTATAGAATTTTACATATATTTTAAAATCCAGTTTTAAATCAACATTTAAAACAGAGAGAATTGTCATATTTTCAACTTTCTTACAGTCCTTGAACTAATCATGTGTGACGTGCGGTTTGGTTGAGAAAATTTACCAAATCCAAGCTTAAAACTGGGATTTTCATCAAAACCCCTGTGTATTTTGCACCACCCGAGCTGTCTTTGAATTTCGTCACACCTTGTGTATGATGACAATAAAAACATTTTATTCTATTCTACATGTCTCTTTTTTTTTTTTAAACTGCCAAAAATAAAGCATTTGTACAAATAGGATTCTATGAAAAACTAAATATTCTGCGCTGCTCAGTGCAACTATGAAGCCAGTAGTGACTCAGGTTTGACCAACAGTCATGAAACAAAAATTCTGGGATTTTTAGCTAAACTGAGCTGAACTGCAGGCTGTGTTTACACAGAGCAGATAGGAGACCAGAAAGGAAACAAATCAAAATTTAAGTAGTAAAACACCTATAGTTTGTAGAGTCACCATTTTTTCCAGTATTGGTAACATTTGTGGACACTTGGAAAATGTTGGTCATGTTAATTCCAGGCTTTTTT
>OMNN01029188.1:0-12373 GCA_900302755.1 Chromis chromis
GGAATAGACTAATTCCACAGGGGGACTGTGGTTCTCCTTGAAGCAACCTACCTCAAGTACCTTTAAAACGTTTGTGCAAGTGTAATGTGGAGAACTGGTGCTGTTGTAAAGGTGAAGAATGGATGGTCATACCAATTACTGAGATGATTTTGTTTTAGTTTTTTGCCATTTATGGAAAACAGACAAAAAGTACACATACACTATTAATACACAGTCACACACACACACACACACACACACACACACACACACACACACACACACACACACACACACATATATATATATATATATATTGCAGAAATGTTGCACCATCTGAGCCTCAAGGTCTGACTCTCTGACTCAAGAAAACACTAGAACTGCAGTCCTGTATTATAGCCACAGTTAAAACACACACTGTGACGTTCATGCCATTGCCAGATTGGAAGAAATTCGTACTTTTTTCGTTGTTCTGGGCAATGCTTTTCATCAAATTCTCCGACCCTCTATGACATGCTGGTAGAGCTAAAACCCCCAACAGGCTGCCAAAGATAAAGTAGCCTAAAAAATCTTCAGGCCTGTTTTTTTCAGTAACATGATTTACTATGAGAACTGGAGATGAAAAGAAAGCACATTCCTCGAGCCTGAATTCTCTCAGGGAATGGAGGTTAGACTTACCCTTCTCTCTGTCTTGTTGAAACCATCCTAGCTTCAGAGACTGACTGAGGTTTTTCTCAACTTTAGATTCCACAAAGGCTCAGTCTCTTCTGGATAAAACCTCAATTTCTCTGAGCCGATGCCTCTGTACCGAAAAATGATCCCTCTGCCCCTTCCTGGGGTTTTCACTATGCTGTAGATTAAAGCACTGTTAGCAGCCCCTACAGACTACAGTGGTTGTTACACCCCACAATATTATTCTACAACACAACAGAGCCCTACTCGTATTGGGGTACAACAAAGTTTGCTGAGAGGGGGGTGCTAGAGGAAAGGTTCATTAAGTCTAATAATTCTTACATGTGTCCCCAAGGCAGCACTGTGTAGTTGTGTTTTAAAGAAATATTTGCAAGGGTGCTGCCTTTTTAAACTGATAAGAGTGGACGTGACAGTTGTTGGGATTCCACGCAAAGCAGATGAAATCAAGTAGTATTTTTTGAACCTGTGCTATTAGAGGACACTATTCACTTATCATAACTTCAAACATTTAGTTTTTTTTTTGGACTGTTACAGTTCCAGGTTTGAGTTGAACCGTTCTCACCAGTGTGTTGCCCTGAACAGAGAACTGGCTGCTACATCTGATTTTGCTCTCTGTCTTCCTTCTGTCTCTGATACACTCAGTCTGGACTCAAGCTAAACTGCTCAGCACTGCTGACATGACTGGACAAATTAGTGTTACTCCAGATAATGTATTCAAACTTTTGCCGAGCAGCTGCAGTAGACATTGAGCAGTATTAGAAATGATAGCTTTGACTGTCAGCGACACTAACCACTCCTGAAAAGGTGACAGCACATTTGGCTGCTATTTGCTGGGGGAGAGGAAAAAAATACCTACAAGTTGAACTTTGGGGCATTTTGATCTTTAATTCATATGGGATGTGGAAAATGTGTTTGGTCTATTCACATCTTAATGTAGTGATTGTGACGAGAGAAACATGCCGCAGAGGTCATCTTACACCATCACACCTTCAATGCTTGAATGCGTTTGTATTTTCTCATTGCCAGCCTACTCAGTGACAAACTAATCTTTCATGAAAAGCTCTGGGAGAAACAACTCCACACCATTCCCATCAAGCACTGACACACACACAGTCCGAATATTTGAGCAACTCCTGGATGTGTTTTATGCACACAACATTTGAAATGCCTAAATTGAAACCAGAGCAGATAGGAAAAGAGGCACTGTCTGTCAAAACCGGGAAATAATCAACCCCCACCTCCATGTCAGGGGCCCAGCTGAATCCGCAATGCAAAACAATGTGCTGCTTCTACTGTTAGTCTGAAAAACAGTAATAATACTTAGGACAATTACCAAAATGATTTGAGAGAATCTCTAATATCGCTTGTGTTGTGAGCCAGCTCTCTGGTAGATTGCAGGTTGGCCCAGGGGTGTGGATGGGCTGCACTGTAGGAATATTTAGAGAAAATTGGTCAGCATTTATGTTCCAGCCCTGATTATAATAGCCAGCGATGATTACCCATCTTTAATCCTATTAGCTTTTGTATGAAAAGAGCTTTTGAAAATCATTAAACTACAGCCATATGCTCCTGAGGTTGATGTTTTTCTTTTTTATAGAGTACAATGTACTAAAATAAAGTATTAATGCTGTTCTACAAAATGGAATTGAACCTAGCAAAGCAACACGCTTCTAACGTAAATTTAAGCACTACACAGATGCAAATGTAACAACCTGATTTCTGTTGAACGGCAATATTACAAGAAAAAAATATAAAACACATACTTACATTAAAAAACAAAAAATATTTACAAGTGAACAAACTCAAACAAACAAACACATGAGCAACAGTAACTACATGCACTACTGAAGGGTGACATTAATACTCCTTGTCCAGTTGGTCTTAACATCTTAATCTGTATCTGGATATCTTATCTAATTGAGAAAAATGCACATAGTATGCATTGTAATCAGATTTTAATCAGTTCAGACAGATCACATCTGGTTCTGGTGGAAATGCAATCTGTGGCCGTATTCTAAGGTGAAGTCATTGCCAACAGGCTGACCTGATTCTTCCTCTTCCTGTTCAAGCTGCTTTTCAAAAAAGGAACTATAGTCTGAGCTTGAATGTCTAAGCTCCTTCCCCTGTGCTCCTCATACTTGACTAAGATCCCCTAAGATGACAATGTGGGCAGAATCAGTTGGACTAAAATGCTTTTTAGTACCAGGTGTAAATTTAAAGACCTTTGAGAAGATGCCACTATCCAGATAACATATCCAGATACATATTGCACATGAAGTACAATAGGTTTTATTGTTTTTAAATCCAATATAAAATGACACATGGTTGTTTTTCATATGCAGCACTCACAGTGTAACACGTTTCATTTAGTCAAATACCCTCAGAGAAGAAACCCAACAGTCAGATAAAATCCATATGTAATTCCAATGATCCTCGTGGTTCTGACAGTAACATACTTTCCCCTCTGAAAATTGAGGCTGTAATCATTTTATTTAAGTGCAGAGCAGAAAAAAAGCTCCTATCTGCATAAAACTGCCCTCATGCCGTCCACGCTGCTGGTTCAGGATTTTTCTCCTGATGACATTGAGAACATATCTTGCGATGCTGTTGTAGTTCTCAGAGACATGATCACAAATCAAGATAAAAAATTGAATAAGTGAATTTAGCTTTAGGTTGGATTTTCCTCTCTGTATTTTTCAAAGGGAGCAAGCAACAATCTAAAATTTTTGGAAAAATATGTCACTTCTACTTCATAGCAATCATCCAGACAGGCATGATAACCTCAGGGAAGCCTTCCTGCCTTTCCACAGCCAGGACCTCCAGACCAGCCTTGCTGATGATGACTTTCATGATGTCCAGGTGGCGGCTGATGCTGCTGTCGATGGGGTCCAGCTTGCAGCCCTGCCGCGCCATATTGTCTTTCATTATGATGACACCATTTGGACGCAGACTCTTTTTACAGCGAATCAGGAAGTTCATCAGGTCCTTGTCTGTTAGATGACCTGAAGAGAAAGACGGGGACAAAACAACCAACCACATGAGAGATATTATTTTCTGGATCTTTTCTCCATTAATATTTCTACTGGTATATAATAATAATAATAATAATGAATTTTATTTATAATGCACTTTACATTTCAAAACAAAATCTCAAAGTGCTACAGATTCAGAAAAATATACCAAAAGAAAACATACCAAAAACAAAACAAAACAAAACAAAAATAAACAACATAATAGCAGAAAGACACAGATCAAGCATATGCCTTCAGTAATCCATATTACTGACTCACACAATAGTCTTTGTGATTAAATCGTGTAATTCTGTACATGGGATGCTCTTAGAGGATGTTCCCAGAAAATCATACGAAGAAAAAAAAGACCTCTGGTCAAATCACGAGCGTCAGTAACATCCAGCAGGATGTTGGGACAATAGACCCACCTTTTTCCTGGCCCTTTCCCATGGTTCCTTCCAGGCTGCACTGTCGCTCAGATAACAGAAAAGGCAGACGGGCCCGTAGTCAGTCTATGTCCTGTTGTTCTCTCTGTCCGACGTGGTGTGGGAGTCTGTCCTGAAACGGAGAGGTCACAGGTTGATATCTTACACCCGGGCGACGTGTTCCATTGAAGGGTTTTTGAGCGGGATGCTGAAACGTTCCCTTTGCACTATTTAAATCTCCTGAGATACAAAACACAATGCAGGAATGTGCAGCTCTGTTTTATTCTTTTGTAACTGCAAAACCATCTCTGAGAGTTGTTTGGAGGATTGTCTGCTTCTTTCTAAATTAGGCAGCGATAATTTTATTCCGCTAATGTCAGTCATGTCTTGGATATGTCAGTGTAATTTTCCAATGTCTGTTGAGTTACCTCATAAACATGCATAGCACTGATTTGAGCTAAATGCTAACATCATTATGCTATCATGGTCAGTGCTAACATGCTGATGTTTCTTATGTTCACTGTTTACAGCTTTTACATGCTGATTACTGATTAAATAAACTGAAGGAATCCCCATTTGTCTTGCTGGAATTTGGTCATAAATGATGATATGGTCGAATGAATATTTCAAAATAAAAGTAAGGACAAACCACCAAAATCATTTTAAGCATGGATCGAAAATTATCTTTGGTTCCCCCCTGAAGTCAACTAAAAGTGGGGTCATTTCCTGACATTGTCTTCCAAAAATTACGTTTCTAGACAACTAAACTGCATTTGTGCTTTGAAAGAAGCATAATTTCTATTTGAAAGGAGCATATTTTGTTAATGAAAGCTAAGACTGTGCTGTGTAGGAAAGGCTTCCAGTTTGAGATAGGAGGGGGATGAAGGCATAAGCAACAAGACTCTCACCAAAGAGACCTGGGTTTGCATCCTGTCTGGGACCATCATTTACTATTTGGATGGTTTAGACACCAAAATCTCATGGTTAAGTTGAAGAAAATAGAATGGTTTGGGTTAAAACACAACCCTTTTAAGAAGCCTCTCCTCTGGGTCAGCATGGTGATGAATCCTTCCCATCTAATATGTGATTTGTTGCCTGAAAAAACAATTAATTCAATGGCAGAGATGTGTCCGTTTGAAAGGTATTAGTGATCTGTCACAAACAAACATCATCCCGACAGAAAATACCTTCAAAACAAAAGTGAGAATGCAGTTCAGTTTTATGGGTTTGTTTGCTGGATTTCCACACAGCCTTACCATTAGCTGGTCGAAGATCCACTTTTGTCCTTTAATATTGATTTGCAATGTTGTGTGCTACTAGCAGCATAGCTCCTGCTCTATACTTTACAGAAAAATATTCAAACTTGTAACATTTCATTGTTGAGCAGAAGAAGAAGAAAAGTTCGACAGTAGATACAGTGAGCGGAGGGAGGCACACACTGTACTTCAGCTCAGTTACACCAGCAGCCAGACTCTGCTCTGAGCTGGTTTCTGCATGTTTCGTCATTTTGCTGATCAGCTGTTTGACTCCCATGTAGTTTTTCCTGTGAGATGAACCTAATGGAATTATTCTGAATAAGTAGGCGGAAGACTACATACTGTTTTCATTTACTTACTTTTTCCTGCACATTGAGTCAGAGAACACTTGCTGAGCATGCACGCTTTTCTTTAGCAACTGTATCTTGCAGGCATGAATATAAAGTATCATCCTCTAGTTGCTCACAAACTCTGTGCTCAAACATTGTGCGTGTAACAAAGCATCTGGCCTACTGAAGTGTCACTGAGCAAGGCGCTGAATGCGTACAACTCTGAGAGGATTGCACTGTGGCTGATCCTGACCTCTGGTCTTCTGAGAGAGGATTTAATTTTCAAGAAATTCATCATCGCCATTCTTACTGGCACCCAGAAAATATTGGTTTAGAGTGATTATTACAGATTATGCTCTCATTCATGGAACGTCGGACTCATTTCTAAGCCTCACATTCACATTCACTGTCGATCTTGTTTGATGTATGACATGAGCTTGGCCTGATACAGGCTTTAACACAATAAGGAGCAGTAATAGCTATGTCTAGATGCACTGCTCAGCCACAGCTATGCATCAACGTTTAAATGTTTGTGATGGAGTTAAAGTCACACATCACAAAGATATTTGAATGTTTTTCCTGCACTCTGCAAGATGTTTTAAATGCTGCTGACTATAAAACCAATAAAAGACTGCTAAAGGCTAACAATGGAGTCAAAAGTCTAATAAAAATTACATTTAAAATGAAATATAACACTTTCCTTTATCGCCAATTAATTGATGAAATAGTGCAGTGCATTTCTCTCTCCTGTTTGTCTTTCTTTCATTCATTTCACAGTTTAACCCTCTGAACCCTCTAAATGAGCCGACGGGTTTAAAAAGGCATAATATCTTAAGGAAAATACCCAAAATGACCCCATTTATTAGAGTTAGAAGTTGTAAAAACAGAAAGTAATATTGGGTAATCAACTTTTCAACGACCCTTAAATGTAAATGTGTGAATGAACCAGATCTAAGCTTACAATCGTGATATTTCATCAAAATCAATTTTTCCCCACATATCTCATTTAAGAATTTGCTCTAATCACTCTCTGTAAAACACAAAACAATCATCAGTGCAACCAAGAAGCTGTGGGTAACTCAGCTGCAACCAACACTTCTCAGCTGAACTGCAGGCAATGTTTACACAAAGCAGATAGGAGACAAACATTAAAAAACTAATTTAAAATGTAAGCAGGAAAATATCTGTCCTATAGAGAGCCATGATTTTTCCAGAATTGGTAACTCAAAGAACTCAAAAATGTATTTTATGCAATGTAACACAGTTAAAACCTGGAATCAACATGTTCAATATATTTCCTTCTTCTGGACATTAATAATTAATTAATACTGCAGTAAAAAGTGAGCCCACAGTAAGTAAAACTGTCACAGGAGCAAAAAACGCCCAGAAACTTCCTGGTGTTCAGAGGGTTAAAATGTATACATAAGCATGTCGTTTAAGTTTCTCAGTCAGTTTGGTCTCAACTGGTGAGTTTGTGTTCAAACCAGCCGCAAACAACAGACCACATTTCCAAACTGAACAATATCAGCGTACTTGATGAAATCCAGAATTGATCACGCTGCTTGTTGACCAGTGGGAGGAAGTGTGCCGTGTTGATTGTTTATTGGCCTAATTAGCGCAGCAGAGGGAAATACAGGCAGGATGGGTAGATAGAGTCGTGTATCCAAACCAGAACTTGCATACTCGCTCTCCTTTTCATTTTAATTTCTCATGGGTGCGGTAAATAATTTTATTTCCCTGCTTTGTCATTCATGCAACTTGTTGTTGCTTTCGCATTTTCATCCGTATTGATGTTTGTTGCCACTTAACATGCCGCTTTATTGTGGTGTCTGTGCCGGTGATATTGACTTATTTTTGTTTGTCTCCATTGAGGTGAAACGCTTTTAAAGCTGTTTGGGTTTTCAGTGAACCTGTCCATGTTTCAGTTTTTTTTTTTTCTTCTATTACTTTTATGTGCAGACCTGCAACTATTGATTGTGATTTTTGTTTACTTTTTTATATATTGTTTTGTATAACATCAGATATCTTCAATTTGCCTGTTTTTTCCTGACCAATATTCCGAACTAAAGTTTAGAATTATATAAAACGAGGGAGAGCAAATCTAATCCAGTGTTTTCCAAGCTGGATGTCAGAATATTCCCAGATAATAAGATTTTATACGACCCATACAATTTTATTTTTGGTTTCCCTGAAAATAATAGATTATTTTCAGTATCTTGGCCTCTAAAAGTCATTAAAGTAGCCGAGGAGTAAATGAGCCATGAGTTTATTTTCAGTAAAAAGAAGGGAACCATTACTCTCACCTGTGAAACAAGAACAAATGATTGTATTTTTGTTTGATCATGTGATTATATGAAAAATGTTCTGATAATTTCCGCTCTGATTATGTGCTATTTTGAACATAGAGTGGTGCTGAAATTAATTTCTACTAATTTAGCTGACGCCTTCAGCAAGTCTCACTCCGTCGGTGTGTAACTTGACCAAGGGCACTTTAGCAGGAGAGCAGTATAATTGCTGCTGTGGGAATCAATCCTGCAACCTCCTGGGTGAAAGCCGGCTGTGGTGAATACGCTCTGCAGTCAGTGTCCAAGCTCCTCTTCATTAAAACGCCAGACGTCTGTGTGTTGAACCTACACTGTAACACAATCAGTGGTATCTCTGATCCCCTGCTTGTAATGTCTGACACTAAAAAGGAGAGTGAGAGAGAATGAGAAAGATGCCGAAGCAAATTGACAGACATGCAATTAAACATGGGAACTTCCTCCCTGACTTCATTTATAGGGAGAAAGTTCATTCCTGGGGAATGTGAAGTGGCTGTTCAAGGGCAATGACTTTCCTCCCGCTGCATTCATTTCTCTTCATTTGCATAATGCTTGGCTGGTGGCTGTACGGTGGCCAAATGCAGCAACATGTTAAGTCTGCATTATATAAAAACACTCAAGACCCAAGAGGATAAACCTGCAATGATATCAAACATTAGTTTGTACTGGATCTTGACATGATTAAAGCGTTGTTGTTCATGCAGTCGAAAGGAGAGTTTACAGTAGTTTGTTATTCTAAGGATCTCTTAATAGATACAGTACCTGTTTTTTCTCTCAAGGACCACCTCGTCTTTGCATTTATTTCGCACAAAATTCACACTGCAGTTATGCTGAAACCATGAAATTAAGCAGCCAAGTCAGTCTTACATTCTCCTCTTTCATTTGACCAGCATTAAGAGTAGAGCTGTTGCAGTTTTTATTTTTGCTTGACGTGGAAATTGCCTTTTTTGAAGTATCTGATTATTTGTTTGATCTGGAAATGAAAGAATGAAGAAACCCTCAATGGGCATCATTAAATTGTATTTTTCCCTTTTTTGTCTGACCAGTCCCCAATACATTCAGTTTACAGGGTTGTAACAGCAGAAGTAGCAAATCCTCACGTTTGATGAGCTGAATCCAGCAAATATTGACATATTTTATTTGTATAATAAGTTGTAAAAATGATAATTTACCAAACTTGTTCAATAAATTATCTGTAAATCGACTAATCAGTTAATTACCTGATTGTTTTAGCACTAATCTAGTTGAATAAATACTAATATTTGATTTGTATGAATAGTTGCTTTTTAGATTTATTTTAAAAATGTGAATACCTCGATTATGGACATTTCTGCTAGACACTAAATTTATGTAGAAGAATAAGTCCTCCGCTCAAGATCCTGCCACAAAAATTGCACCTGAATGACTGCTTATATAAAAAATAAATCAAAAGGGCAGCTTTATTAGACTCCTTTTTCAAATATGTTATCCATCAATAGCCTTCACCAATACAATGTGAATAAATGCTGCCTCGCTAAAGATCATTGTGAGCCTTTGGTTCCGATAAGTTCTTGTGCTCCTCAATAACCTGAAGCTGTCTGAATCTTTTAAAGCAGTAAAACTTTGTTGGCCCACCAGTCAGCTGTGCTACATGCTATTCAGGAGCTGAATGGGGTTTTAGACATTGGTAATTCTCCAAGGTCAGGCCCCAGACACGCCTACACTCTCCGAGGCTCGTCTGCTACAAGAGGCTGCAAGTAACAACGAAAAAATACAGACTGACGAGAAAGCTCGCTGGGAAAAATGGCTCATGCTAAACATAGAGGACTGAGTGGTGTGTGCAGTACAGTATAGAAACAGTGAGGTGTGTACGCATGAGCGTCTTACATGCACTTCTTAGGGATATTGTTGAGTGTTTTCATAGACAGTAAAACTTTGTGTCATTCTGTATGGACAATTCTTCATGCGAGGACTTAACCCTCAGCTCTGTTGCTATTTACTGAGGATCCTCCCTATGCTGTCCCTCCAATCCTCTGGATTTCCTGCAAATCCCCGGGGCCTGGCCAGCGCTGGTGATTTGTGGTTGGCTAGTGGGCAATTGACACATTGATAAATCCCCCTCAGATGGGGTGCGATCCGTTTGAATCAATAGAGCCTTATCGGCTGACGGCCGTCACGGCTGCGACCATGTCAGTTCACCTCGGGTCCCTCGGAGTCAGCCTGATTTGTAGCATTTGACAACAAACATCGTCACGCCACGTGGTTCGTCAGAGAGTCCACGGGCATAAATGAAGGCAGGACATTGTCTGTCAGTGAGCAGCGGCAGAGAGGATGGGAGACAGACAGCGAGGGGGAGGTGGATATGAAGAGAGACAGGCAGAGATAAAACAAAACAAAAAAATACTGATAGGATATTGCAAGACGGAACAGTGCAGGCTCCATTTTTCATAGTAAATATGTGCCATTTATAATTTTATAACCTGCTTCCGATCGAGGAGTAAAAGCAGAGCTCCTAACATTTCCAGCACTGTGAGCCTCCTCTGTGGTGGGTTCAGCCTCAGCCAGAGGATTCATATGGCTTACGTCCACTGGCCAGGCTTTAGCTGTTCTCCGGCCCGCCTGGCTCCGATCCAGCTTCTCCTCTGTCTTTAGATCCGGGCCAAACCTGGCCGGTCCACAGCTCAGCCAGCCACGTTCACAATTTGGCGAGACACTGGCCAAAAGCTGCGCGAAAGCTCCAGTTTGGAGGATTAATGGTCACCGATTCCAAATAGAACTTTTCATGGATATAATGGGAAAGTTCTGGGCAACATTTAGCTTTATTAGCTAGCACTACTAAATGCATATTTATTTACAAAATAAGAGATTTGGAGGAGAGCTATCAAACTGCCAAGTCCCATTTGTTTGTGAATGCTGAAACTAAATGCTGTTCATGCGCATGAAATGTGCTTGTTATTTTCTGATTCCTCTGTTGTCTGGGTGGGAGGCTTTTCAACAGAGACACAAACTAAACCATATCATCTATGGTTGAACCCTGCTGGGCTGAGCAGAGCTAATGGAGACAAGACAATAGACACACTGCTGTCAACTCTGCTCTGTCTGAAATAAATGCTTTTCTTTTTTTAAAGGGTGGTTTTAGGCCTGAGCCAAATATCAGTCGACTGCCAAAATGAACTATATTGAGTTAGAGCAGAAGATATTATTTTGTAAAATTCAGTTCCAGGAAAATCTTGAAAACAGGGTGGGAAGGGTAGAGGGAGAAATAATTTGAAACTAATAGTAAAAGTGAGTCTACCATTGTGGAAAGCAGATGTGAAGTCGGTGTGAGTGAGACACTGTTTGACTTAGGCTGAGGGGAAGTTAACTAACCCTCTCCTGCAAAACTGAATAATGGGGATTTCAAGAAAGACAGTTTTCTATAAAACAGGGGTGAAACGCTTTTCATTAAAACAGTAAGAGGAAGCTTAATGAATACCGGAGTCTGTAAAACAGAGTGATGGGCGCCCTCAGGATGACAGCACTTGAAAAATTTATCTCCAACTCTAAATCCAGGCAGTTTATGTCAAAATGAGGATCAGGCTCTTATGTGAAATCCTGTTTCAGCCGCAGTTCAGCAGTTCAAAGTTCAACAGTCATGCAGGTGAAATATAGCTTATTGTCTGGCAGCAAAAAATGATAATTAGCCTAAATTAAAGAAAAAGGCCTATGATATTATCAGTGTGAAAACCAAAACCAGCAATAAATTCATGCTTAAAGCTTGATATCTTCTGTGTCGTAGATGGTATTTGAAGAGAAGACTATAAAATACTCCCATCACCAGTAAAACTCATTCATTCAGAAGTCACAGCATCGGCAATAAAATCTAGTTAAAGTGTTAAAGTTAATTACTTCTTGGGCAGTAAAGTGGCTCCTGTTACAGATGCAAAGCAGAATTTTATTTTGATGCAGTATTTGGTCAAGGGAGTAATTTTAAGTACTTTACACTACCGGTTAGTTCAGCAATACATCATATTTTATACGTTGATGCTTTATGTAAAATCATGGTCATGCCAAGCAGCTGTCAGGTAAAATTAATGAAGTAAAAACTATCATATTTCCTTATAAAATGTACAAAAGTAGAAGTAAGTAGCATGAAGTGTGAAAAAGCTGAGTGTGGTACTCAAGTACACTACTGGAGTAAATGTATTTGGTTTAATCCACCTTAAAAACTATTAAAGTTTGGGATATCTATCTATCTATCTATCTATCTATCTATCTATCTATCTATCTATCTATCTATCTATCTATCTATCTATCTATCTATCTATCTATCTATCTATCTATCTATCTATCTATCTATCTATCTATCTATCTATCTATCTATCTATCTATATGTCTATC
>OMNN01029189.1:0-12381 GCA_900302755.1 Chromis chromis
CGTGACTGGAGTTCAGACGTGTGCTCTTCCGATCTCAAGCAGACTCCCTCATGCAAATGGAAATCCCAAACGTCACTGGCCTACCCCCGCAGGAAAATGCACCCCACCACATGGCAACAACATCAACCAATCAGGAACATCTTGAGAACCATGACAATGGCCCAAGATGTTGATGTGACCTCTAAACTTCCTAGACCCCATTCTGATCAAGCATCAACAGGATGCAGTGGAACAAGTTGGATTGACAGAGACCCCACTGCACTGTTCCCAAAGGATCCACTGCCAACGTCCTGGTGCCAGACCCCATAGGACACCCTGAGAGGTCCTCTTGTCCATGCCCAATGGTTCAGAGCATTTTTGACCATATAAGGGGGACCAACACAATATTAGGCAGGTGGTTGTAATGTTATGCCTAATCGGTGTATGTGACTAATATGTCTGTTAAAAGTTCAAATTAACTCATATGTAGGGTTAGGTGGTTGAAGTCACAGTAAAATCCTGTTTACAGTAATGCATGAGTAATAATAATCTAATGATATAATATTCCATGTTATGGTATACCAGTCACATGAGACTTTTTCTTTTGTTTGTTTTGTGTACTTAGTAGATATTCCTGATTATATTGACATACTTTTACTTTAAGTAACATTTTTAGTGCAGGACTTTAAGAGTGTGGTATCAGTACTTTAACATAAGTAAAGGATCTAAGTACCTCCTCCAATGCCCGCCTCTGTCTATCAAGGTAAATGGACAATTCATATTTGTGGGAGTTAATATAGTTAGTATGTTTTTTAACCAAGCAGAATAGTTAGTAAAAGTGTGCTTGTTGTCACAGAAGAGAAAGTTGCTTGAAACGCTACTTATTAACTATAAATGTTAGCAGCAGAAACACAGAACTAGAAAAAGTAATTGCAAAATAGCAGTGGTGGTCTCTTCTCTGGTTTCTTTTATGTGTTGGAGTTTCAGCTTCACTCTAATGACAGTAGAGTCCAGTCCCGTCCTTGTAAGGTGTATTGTAGTGTTTGCTAAATGAAGGCGATTGTTACCAGACAGTCACACACTTTTTGCTAATCAAGCAACTCAGTAGCAGCTGAGTAGGTTAACTGAGAATAATGCCAGACTCATGATTTATTAAGACAAATGCATTAGGACTTTGGAAGACACGCAGGCATTCAGTTTGTATAACTAACGGCTCAGACAGATGGCAGTAGGTTTTTGCAGTACACTGTTTAAAAACTAACGCGAGTGAAATGTGTTTACATACCGATAAGCTGAACTGAAATGAAACTTTCCTGACGATTCCTTTAGAATCAGTTCGAACCGGTTCTCGATGCCCAGCTCTACTCATATGCACACATAAAGTCACACATTTCTAGCACATAAAGATTAACTCCAAGTGTCTAAATCTGCCTTACATTCTTTTTCTAATCTATTATGATTTAGAAGTCTGCTGTCTCCCCCCCAAAATAAATACTTATTTCATTCAATAGGAACTTTTTGTTGGAAACCTGTGGATAAAGGAGGGTTCTTATACCAAAGGACTGATGGGATATAAATATAAATGGGTCTGACCTTGATGTGCACTCCAGTCTGTCTTCAGCTGCCAGTTCGCTCCTCTAACTGATGGCTGCTGGCAGGTCAAAGAAAACTGACACCTTGTAGACATGCAGACATTTACCTTTGATCTGTCAGACCAAAGTTTCCAATTTGGACCTAGTTGCCATTTTCTTTTTTGTTTTGCTACTGCGTCTGACAGCAGCCATCTATTTTAACAGCTTTCTTCTCCCACTTGTGTTTTTATTCTTATTCCCTTGTCATCTCTACTCAATTTAATATTTTCCCTTTTTAATACAGTGTGTGCTGTCAGTGGGCTGGTCTTTCCCCCCCATCACATTGTGTTCTTTTCTCTTTTGCATTACAGGATTTTTTTTTTTCAGTTGGAGATTCAGGGCTTTTGGTTTGTGTGGTGTTATAAACTAGGTTGTGTGTGCACTTGTTCTCCAGGGGCTGAGAGACATATGGTCAGTTTTCAAATGGCTACATTGAGACTAGCATTGATCTCGTTTTTATGCGTTAACATTTAACCTCTGCATAAAACCCTCTAAACTAAACATTCTATCTGGAAGATTTTCAGTTTTAGTGTTCCACGTGCTCCATATTTGTTCCACCTAAAACAAAATGACACACAAACTCGCGTGGCTGTGAGAGATAGCTCGGTGGAAGTAGTTCAGACAGGAATAAGATACCACAGATGGGTGGGTGAACAGAGAAAAAGCTAATAGTTATTCTTGTTATGAACTGTTGACAGATCGGAGATGATAGCTGCATGTGAGCTCGTGTGTGTGCGCGGGACCGACTGTCCCTGCGAGCCGTCACACCTGCATCTGTGTGTGTTTATCGGAGCTGACGTGCGAGAGGTTTCTCATCGGAGAGGATTGACGGTGCCATTATGGTGGCGGCGCTGTGCAGGGTTGAAGCCCATTAGTGACGCTACAGCCGCTGCAGTGTGGACGCCTGTCCCAGCAGCGTAGCCTGTCAGCGCAAGACGGATTACCCCACCGCGCTGCCACTCTACATCTTCCAGCCTGCCAGACTCCCCTGTGTCTATTTGTTTTTTGAGGAGTAAGGTTAAAATTACGCACAGTATCTGTTCTGCTTTTATTTGAAAATCTTCTACCGTGCACTTTCAGATGCATTTCAGTTTGACAAGCAAAATAATTTAGGATACATCAACTTGAGGTCTCTTCAGTTCAGGAACATCAGTGTAGTGCAGCAAATATTTCTGGGCCGTGCTGCCATCGCTTTGTGTCTTCCATGAGTCTGTCTGTACGTGTGCGTGACAGTGTTGTGCGTTCCGTCACGGCTCCATGTGTGTACGTGACCTCCTTCCATGGGGCTTCTTAAGAGTGGAGATGTGAAATGTGGAAAGCGGACACACTCTCTCGCTCCGCCTCTGTGTATTTACAGTATGTGTGTGTGTGTGTGTGTGTATGTTGAAACTTCGTTGCCATGGGGCTCAGAGAGAGCTGGACCATACCACAGGATAAAATCTCTGCAATTTCTGCAATTCAGTCATGCATGGGTGTTCACTTGCATGTATATGTGATTGTTAATTCATGCTTGTCATGAATAATATTGCAGTTTACAGTAAAGTTTGTGTGGCTTTTAGCATTCATGGATGTGTAGGGTTCTCTTTGCTAGTTTTTAGGTTTTCACCAGAAATTGTAATTTGACTTTAAAGTAACTTTTATCAGCTACCAACTCTAAAGTCTTTCTCTCACTAATTATATGCTCACACACACATTCAAAAGCACAGGCATCAGGGCATTGCTGAGAAGCAGACGTGTAGCGAGGTCATAGGTTATGAGAAGATCACCTCCTGCTTCTCATTGGACACTGATTAAAGATAAGGACCAATCACTTAGCAGAGCTAAGTCATGAGGTCATCTGTTACTTCCATCACATCACACCACACAGTGACTCTGGGAAATGAGATGATTGTGTACTGGGACTTAACGGAAGGCATGGAAGCTGCATTTGCACTCATCCTGTTCGTTTGACAAATTGTAACAGAAAGAGACATCACATCTGTTACAAGATGTATGTATGTATGTGTGTTATGTACATCTCTGAGTCAAGCTTCCATAAGTTGGCAAAGAAGCCTCTTCAAACTGAGACCCCGTGCCATAAGTCTCTATTTTTAACCCTACTTGTGTAACATTCCTGAAAACAGTGGTCAGCTTTACCCTATAAAGACAGAAGCATTTTGTCTCTCTGAGAATGACTAAACATACAGCCGTGGCCAAACGTTTTGAGAATTTGTGGTCAATCCTCAAGCGGCGAGTGGACAAACAAAAACCCAAAAATTCTGACATTAATTAAACTGATTATTCATATTCCTCGGTCAGGATGTGGTCCAGAAGTTGATTGACAGCATGCCAGGGTGAATTGCAGAGGTCTTTAAAAAAAGGGTAAACACAGCAAATATTATAAATATATATATAAACTCAATTTATTGTCAATAAAAGCTTTTGACAATTATGAAATGCTTGTAATTATACTTCAGTGTTTTTAGATCTTTTTGTAAAATGTTACTATGGTATACTGAAGCAGTGAACTTTGTGAAAACTAATTTTTGTGTTATTCTCAAAACTTTTGGCCACGGCTGTATAAGTAACAATTAACATAAAAATAAAAGGTAATTGAGTTTGTTTTCACAGCTAGTTGTTTTGGTTGCTGTTTTGCAAGCTAGGTAGCCTAGCTAAGCTAGATCCATCCATTATCTATACACCGCTTAATCCTCTGTAGGATCGCAAGGGGGGCTGGAGTCTATCCCAGCCGACTCAGGGCGAAGGCAGGGTTCACCCTGGACAGGTCGCCAGTCTATCACAGGGCAACATAGAGAGACAGACAACCAAGCACACTCACATTCACCCCTACGAACAATTTAGAATCACCAATTAACCTCAGCATCTTTTTGGTCTGTGGCAGGAAGCCGGAGTACCCGGTGAGAACCCACGCTGCACAGGGAGAACATGCAAACTCCACACAGAAAGACCCCAGGCTGGGAAGTGAACCCAGGACTTTCTAACTGTGAAGCGACAGTACTAATCACCGCAACTCTGTGCCGCCCCAAGCTAAATCAAATACATCAATTAATGTGATAAAATATTTGTTTCCCATCAAATGGGAAAGACCAGGAGCTAGGTTATGCCATGTGGTCCATATAAACAAACATCATTCTGTTTGCATACATGCTGGAAACCTGCTGGGTACATTATTGCTTGAAACAAAGTATACTGTTGGTTTCAGGCTATATTTGTCTAAACAAATGTCTTGTGCCTTTGTGTGTCTCAGATCAAGACGGAGCTGAGCCCAGTGCTAACTCAGTGTCAGCGTTCAATCTCCTGCGTCTATCCCACTATACTGGAAGACAGGACTGGCTCCAGAAGTCCCAACAGCTGCTGACAGCCTTCTCAGACCGTTTGAACAAGGTTCCCATCGCCCTGCCTGAAATGGTCCGGTCGCTTATGGCCCAGCACTACACGCTTAAACAGGTTATTCTCACACCTACACACACATTAATTCATAATGATGGGTGCGCACAGACCTGATTTAAGTTTTTTTTGTTGAGTATTTTGAGTGTTTTATCGTTTATAAGTAAAAAGATTAGCTCAATATCTAGTAATCACATCTCCTGCTGGATTGGATTGACCAGTACAGCTATGCTTTGTCACTGGTATGGACAGTCGTCAAAGTAGTCTGTTCCATTTAAAGTGGCATCTATGACTGTACTTTTTTATTTGTGTTAAGCCAGAAGTTTGAAAAAGCCCTCAGACCAGTTGTCACTACTGTTATTGTCAAATTTTGGCTTTCTGTGTTGAGCCCTAAAGCTAGCTTAGATTTTGTTTGTGTTTACCTGGCTGTTAGCCGAAACTCATTTTCATGGCCGCCTACTAAAAGCAAGTGTTTCTGCTTGCATGACAAATTGTACGAGCACAAAAGACATTGAATTTACTGTTAAAATAAAAACAATACACAACAGCACAACAAAAGCTGAGCAAGAAGTTGGTGAAACAATGAATGCTTCATCCATATTGATTACGCTGACTCATTTTTATTATCAGTAACCATGCAGTGAAAATGCATCACTGCATGTATAAACTATGCCACAACAGCAGGCCGCAGTGCCACAGAGACAGGGTTTGTTTAACAGTAAGACCTTAAGAATCTTTTCTCATTCACATTTCACGGCACTCATTTAACTGCAGCTGCACCTACAACTAGATTGTTTTTCATTATTGATGATGACTTTTTTTTTGGATTAGTAAAGTCATTCCCTTAATCTATGTCAGTAATGTGAACAATGTTACAACTTAAACAGAGCCTAAACTAATATCTTAGAAAAACAAATTTCATACATGACCAAGGGACCTTTTTCCTTCCTGACTCCAAATCTGTACACACCCACCCTGACTGAGCTGTCCACATTGAGCATATTTTTACAAATTTTGCGACTCTACTAATCACTCCATGTTTGACAGTCTTTCTCTTCTTTGACGTGTTAATAAAGCTACTGACAAAGAATCACAAAAAGCAAAGAACAACATCATGATTCATACTAGAGTTGTAGAATATAGTACAAAAACATCAGCTAAATGTCGTTGGCACTACAACGCTCAGCTAACCTAAGAACAAGATTGACTGGCTTAATTCAGTACGAAGCGTTTGTAAAGTACCTCTTACTTTTGACAAACTATGTTTTGTTGTGCTCATCACACAAGGTAAAAACTGTAACCTGTGTTCATCACATCAGTTTTGAAGCTCAGTGTGGTGGCTCTGGCCGTCGCCACCCTGACTCCTCCATACGCTGTCCTGTAACGGCACTCCCCCGTCACTAAAAGCTTCTGCTACCTTAATTATGCATAACTTTAAACGTTAAACAATTGAAATGGCTGAGTTATATATAATTTCACCCCTCATACAGTTGCAACAAATGAAGAAATTAACTGTAGAGACCAAAACCATTTTTGTATAGGGCTGTAAACATGTTTATTTCTGCTATAAAGTTGATTATTTTGCCATGGGGGTCTATTACCGTGTTTCCACCGACCGGTTCTAGTTCTAGTTCGGAGCTAGTTCCTAACTAAGAACCGGTTCTTTGTGTTTCCACCGCCAAAGAACCGGCTCCTGGTTCTAAAAACTGTTTCTTACTCCTTGCTGGGCCAGAGCAAAGAATCGAGTGCTTCTGCAGCTGGGGGCGGGGCTATCGTGTGCAGCGATCAGCTGTGCAGAGGGACACAGAAGCGGTGGAAAAGGATGTTCATCTTTATGAAGATAAACATAGGTATTATCATCAACTTATTGCGTTTGTTTAACCGCTATGTAATCGATACAAGCTTAGACGGCTTCTGGTGACGTAACGGCGTGGCTCCAACTTGGCTCCTGGCCAGTGGAAACGCAAACCGGTTCTTTGGAGGAACAGAGTTTGAACCAACTAAGCTCCGAACTAGCACTAGCTCCGAACGAGAACTAGAACCACGTTGGTGGAAACACGGTAACAAAGAACCGGTTCTTAGTTAGGAACTAGCTCCGAACTAGAACTAGAACCGGTAGGTGGAAACACGGTCTATGTGGATGGAGTCACTTT
Source organism: Chromis chromis (assembly GCA_900302755.1). Classification (NCBI taxonomy): domain Eukaryota; kingdom Metazoa; phylum Chordata; class Actinopteri; family Pomacentridae; genus Chromis; species Chromis chromis. Next base: position 7,151 of record OMNN01029189.1, read on the forward strand.
TGGAGCCAGCCTCAAGTGGCCATTTAAGGAACTGCAATTTGGTACGTTTGAATTGACTCTCAGCCTCTGAGGTTTACGCTTGGGTTACGTTGAACACACTCACAAATTCAAACATGGCGAAACCCCTTTGAAAGATCTTTTATAGATCTGGATGACATATTTTCCAGACTCTCTCTGAAAAAAGGAAAACAACCTGCAGCTGCCGTAAACAACACCCTCAGTAAATAGTGTAAAAAAGTGACTGCATGTGTTTTACTGACTCACAAAAGTAGATTTCGTATTGCGCTGGGTTATATCATTTACATCCTATGCTGTTTCCACTGCTAGTTTTTCATCAATAACAACTTATCTAATTAAAGCTCGAGTTGGAAGCTCAACACAGCATGATGTATACACTGTTTGGATAAACATTTGCTCGTGTCCATCCTTAAGCAAGCAGCCGATGTGTTGATACACATTTCTCACCTCATTTCAACCATAGTAGGTCATCTCTATCTATCTCAGCTCTCTACTTTCATGCACACTTAATCCCTGGACACACAGACTCTAAATCTTCCCCCCTGATTTTTTACAGCCCTCATGCATTTAATGGGTTATTTGAGCTGTTCAGGCTCCGTTATATAATCTCTTTTGAAATATTAACACCCTCAGTTTAGCCTGAAACCACTGAAACCAGCATACTAGCAGTTACCCCAAAGTTTCTTGATCACCCCAAGAAAAGTTTCAGCATGAAAGCTTGTGCCGGGCAATCAAAGGACCAGAGAAGGGAGTAGTGACAGAGAAAGGAGAGTGTTCGTTAGCTTTCTGTCCATCATACGTGACCTGCGTAGGATAAGTCATGACAAGTGTACGAGGGTAACAAGCTCAGGAGTGAGGCGAGGTGAGGCAATCCCAGAGAAAACACCTGCCTCCCTTGTTACTGCTACAAATACAGCCCTGACCTTGTATCACTTTCTCTCTCTCCCCCCTCCTCTTATGTGTCACCTTTCCCCTCTCATGTTACTATTCATACTCTCTCATTTCATATCTCTTTCTTCTCTTCCTTCCTTATCCTCTTTTCTTCACATTTTCCTTTTGTCACTGTCCTCCAATTTCATTTTTCTAGGTTGTGATCTGTGGCCAGAGGGATGCTCCAGACACCACAAGTCTTCTAGCAACAGTCAACTCCCTCTTCCTTCCGTATAAGGTAAGTATTCAACATCCCGTTAGTGTGAAAGTGATGTACCATCTTGACAAACTTGTCAAGGCAAACATGTCACCTAAGATAAAGATGAGCGTGCAGCAGCATAGATGTGCACTGATTCACTCCAACGTCAGTACCTCTATAGAGCCAGCAGATTAGCAGCAACCTTTGATGCACAGACAGACACAAAAACACACAGATACAGAGTGAGACCAGCCGAGAACTGTGCCTGGAGCTTTGGCTAGTTTAAGTGTGTTTTTTTAAAGGTCAGCCTAAGCTCCTCTCCTTTCCTCTCCTCTCCTCAATGTAATGACTTCCCAGCTATCTGTTTTTGGGCATTAGTTGACCGTAGAGGCCTTTCCTGACATCTAAATGCCTAGTGGGTCTAAATCTTAGCTCCTCATTTGGTGAGGTTCTTTCTGCGTGCTTGAGTGGGTGTGAGTCTTCCTGCTAACCCTGATGCAGGCTCTTTGTTAGGAACTGGACAGCTGTCAGTCTGAGTCAGAATTGAATTCAGTGTGGATGGCCAGCATTTGTGTTTGTGACTACAGAAGATTTCTCAGCATGTCCCACTAAATCTCACTAACAAATCAAGGAAGCTCTGCGTGTGTGTGTGTGTGTTCTTTGGATATATTGATAATCTTACATCCGATCCACTTCGGACTTGGTGGGTGTATTGCTAGGTAAGCCAAGGAAGTGCAGCTTTGAGGTTAAAGCTGATGGTCGGATGATTGAGGACAATTTTTGGAGTTCGCAGCCTGGCCTTTGGCAGCCTATGTCATGCGATGACTTCACATTTTGACAGTGGGTGCTGCACTAGTTCTCGAAAATCCTGTTAAAAGTAATCGACTCTCTACAGCCAGACTTCACATCAGCCCAGTCACCAGACAGTGACACACAGAGAGCCCAAGGAGAAAGCAAATCTTTTTGGTATTGAAACAAGAGCAACAAAAGGTAGCGAAGACGCAAAGCGACTACAAACTAACCTGCATGCCTGTGATCAGACAGTTAAGTCTGTGAAGAATGAGCCATCTGTGTAGGCAGGCTGCTTCCAACAGGAGATGGAGGTAGAGGAAGCAGCGTGCCATCCAGACACCCTGCAAAACGACATCAAACCTCCAGGCGGGGGGTGACCTGAACTCCTGCCTGCATCTCAACAACTCAGACACTCCTGCACTCACACAGCAGCAACAACAAGGTGTGTGAGTAAAGAAAGAAGAAGAATGAAAGGATGTCGACATTTCAAATTACATTAGCGTTACCTTCGATGAGCACAAACTGCAGCCTGTTTTGACGACCAAACCACAACCTGCAGCCGGGCTCCACACCAACTGTTTCACTGGTAGCACTGGTGCAACTTCCTCAGTTGGTCGCACCAGCACAGGATTTGATCACACCTGCCCACACCCCCTTTTTTTGATCGACGATGGTGAACTATTAATTAGTATTAGTAATTAGTTGTATTAGTATTGCATTGATGTAAAGGTTGACAGTGACTTGATATATACAAAATATTTCATTCAGAAAACATATAAACTTTTTCACCATTCATTTCCTGAAGGTTGTGTGATGTCAATTCCATAAACTGGGCACAGGCCAAACACCTCACCTCAACTGCTAATCGATCAACACCACAACTTCCTGATGTTCCTAAACACCTCACATGCAGGATAAGGAAGATGCTGCTAGGTGGCTGCAGTGCTCTCAGACAGCTATGGGACCATAAATTAGTTGGAATAGAGTGAAATAAGGCGTTTACATGTCAAGATTTGAGTTTCCTATGAGTGGAGCGCATTTTTAAATGGGAATAACGCAGTCAATTATGTTAACATAATTGTGGGGAGCTAAAGTAATGATTGTGATTAATATTCATTTAATTTTGCAGCCCTAGCTCTGCGTTAGCTGTTGAAATTAAATGTGTTTTTTTTCCTTCACCGGTTCACTCTCTGTATCTGTCTCAGTATCTCCCTGCCTGTACTTGCACTCTCATCATTAGGTATGTCTAAGTCGTGATCTCTTCCTCTCCACCAGACCGCTTTATCTTTGGAACACACAATGGCTTAGTAGGCTGTTTTATGTGTCAGACAGGGACAGACAGACAGAGCCAAAGAAGTACTACTTTCCACCACTATGGCTAACGCAGTAGCTACCCCTAGCCTGATGATTATTATACACTTGTACAAACGCAGCCAGATGAAATTTTAACATGCACACTCTCAAATATGCAACCGGTTTGCAGTCTGGAGCCCCCCCCCAAAAGAAAACCTGTTGCAGCCTCCCAACTGCATGCTGCAGCCTGCCACCATAGTCAAAATGTAGCTTGCTGCAGCTCCTAAACTGCAGCATGCCACAGCCCCTAGAAGCATAACTTGACGCAGCCCCCAAACTGCCTGCTGCAGCCCACAAACTGCAGCTTGCAGTGACTCGTGCACAGCCTGCTGCATCACACAAACTGTACATACTGTAGCTCCAGAATCCCAGTCTGCTGCAGTTCAAGAACTGCCACAGTGCCCAAACTGCTTCTAATGATGCCAAAGACAAGTTTGACAGTATTTACCATCTAACTCATCTATCTAATTTAAGGAATCTGTGTGTGTGTGTATGTGTGTGTCTCTGTTCTTCACTATCAAGACTACCATACATCCCACTTTAAACTTGGGAGGTGTATAGCTTGCGTATAAATGTGTTGAATTAGAGAAAGTAGCTGCTCAAAAACCAAATCGTCCACTAAGATTGAATTTTTCTGATGTCCTTTATATGAATGTTGCTGTACGTCTTGGGGATGATAATGAGATATGCACTGCGAGTTAGCTGGACTCACTGGTGTCACATCTTCTGCCTCTCTTGTCACTTTGTGTGCAGAATTGTAGAACGGAGCTTAACATACTGGTTGAATAAATGACATTCAAAACAAAGAAAACACACAGTCAGCTTCACCGCTCTGATTGTTTCAGACTGCTCACTGAATTCTGTTTATTCGACCAGCCTGTAACCGAAATTAGAACACTACATTAAAGCAGTGATTGTCCAGCGACACACTCCATCTCTCTCCCTCTCTCTTTTTCACACACACACTCACTCAACAGGGCCCTGTTGAAATATAGATGAGTTGTGCAGTATCAGGCAGTGGCTGCAGTAACATCAGGCCATTCCAGATCCCTGCAGAGAGACTGAGACCAAGAATGAGCAAGATAGAGCCATTATCAAGTTGGATCTATTATTAAGGAGGATGTACGTTATGTGCTATCACATCCAGCCAGCACTTGTCACATGCTCGGTCTTGTTGCAGTCAGATTAATTGCACTGAAATCTCTAATGCGGAGTCTGCCAAAGATGTCTCTTAAAAAATATTAGAAGTTGTCGTGACTTTTTCTGCTCGCCATAGGCCAGTGATAGCAGGCAGCTAAGTCAAAAATGTAGTCAAAAAATCTCTTGCAGATCATCTATTGGAGTCTTTAAAAAGGTTTTTCTTCAAACAGTCTTCAGAGTCTGATGCGAATAATGTTTACTCAATACAGAACAAACATGAGCAAAATATCAAGATTTTAACTCACAAACAAAGCAATACATCGTCTTTTATACTTATAGCAAACTTTTCCTTTGTCTGTGAAACCACAACCCATCTCCTCTTAAAAAACAATCACAATGTCTCAATGCTCATTTTGTTTGTATTATTCATGTATGGGGTGTGATCTAATCATGTCAAAAGTTAAATCGCCTCCCTTTTCTTAGAAGTCACTCCCCCTCTATCTGCTGAGTCGACAATTTATTTTCTGAATGCACAGTTTTCTCAGGACGCCATTTTAACCTCGTTTTCAACTCTTCGCCTCTATTTTGAACTTGACCTGAACTTATACCCGCCATTATGACCTGGTTTTCACCTCATGGGCATGCGCAAGGGAGAACCTCCTGTTTCAGGCCTTGTCATAGTACATAGGTTTGGCTTGGACTGCAGTTTACTAGGGCTGGTCCAGAATATTCAAATATTCAAATATTCGTTCGTTGTGGTGGTATTCGAATAGTAACTTTACGATTCGAATAGTCGAGC
>OMNN01029191.1:0-10134 GCA_900302755.1 Chromis chromis
CATCATGCTCCATGTATGATGACAATAAAGTATTCTATTCTATTCTATCTATACTGTTGTACTACTGGTGTGCTTTGCAATACAAATAGTATTGTCCTATAGTGTATATTTTAAGCACAATGATATTTGATTGCCATTTAAATTATAACAGGTTGTAACACCAAAGAGCTTTTTCACTCATTAAATCATCACAGTCATCCCATATTCTGCGTCCTCTAGGCAGAGAAAGCATTTCGGATCTTGTGCATCTGATAACTGCCTGGTGCATTTTAGATTTTCCTTTCCTATTTAAGGGAACATGAAGTTTCATCTGGAGACAGTTAAGGGTTTTGCGAATTTTTTTATTTTTTTTTTGCGAGCCTGCATGTCCTTTTTGTGATCTTGACTTGAGTGTGTATCTCGCTGTTGAGTCACTGTTAAAATGATGAAGGCCCACTGTCTGTTTTGTTGCCCATCAAGATCCCTCCCTCGTGGAGAGCATCGCGGCCCATCTGTGGATTTTCCTCAAGGCTGTTTTTTTTTTTTTTTTTTTCACAAGTTTTTTTTTTTTTTTTTTTTTGTTTTTTTTTTTTTTTTTTTTTGCCATGCTAATTTTCTCTCCTGTTGATGACTCATGCAAATCCATAGCCATATAATGCCATTTGCCAGCCACTGTTTATTTCATAACTCCTCTTAATCTGTCTTCCTTTCTTCTTGTCGTTTCCTTGCAGATAAGTTTTGGTATTGTCGTCTGTCCCCGAATCATAAAGTCCTGCACTATGGAGATCTGGAGGAGAGCCCTCAGGGAGAGGTGCCCCACGACTCTTTACAGGACAAACGTGAGTGAAATTACTGTAATACCCAGCATTACATGTCACAGTGTGTATTTTGCAGCTCACAATATGAATTTTCAAGTACATGCATAGCCCCAAAACACAATATGAGCAGTGACAACCAACTGTCACTGATACTGTTGGCTTTTTATAGTCGGTGTAAACATCAGTTTTACTTATGGACTTTGCACAGTGACAGATCTGGGGAGAATTATAAATTTTAATCACTTGGATTAAGCAGGCACCCATGTGGGATGACACGGTTGTCACAGGGATGTTGTTGTTGTTGTTGTTATGAACTCACTCCTGTCCTCTCTGCAGTGCCTGTGGCTGATATCAAAGCTGTTATCACCGGCAAAGACTGTCCTCATATGAAGGAGAAGGGAGCCCTGAAGCAAAACAAGGTGTGTTGGTGTGTGTGTGTGTTAACGTGCATGCATGTGTGCATGTGCATACGTGTGGGTGGGTGTGTATCCAGGCGAGAGAATGTGTTTCTGCGTTCGTGCCAGTTGCATAACGTGATGTCCGTTACGTAATTTTTGCTTTGGGAAATAACACAATAAGTCGCGTCTCAGTGCTCAGCGCAGGGAGAGATGCATCCATCAGCGGGGATGTGTAGAAAATAAATTACTTAATAGTCACACAAGGGCCACCGAAACCATGCCGGCATCTTTTCTTTGCTGTTTAGATGTGATAGTAGCACACGGGCCTGCCCTCTGTGGTGCCTTAACCAGGATGAAAGAGCCATCTTGTCTGCATCTGTGTACACACCAGACCTTCCTCTCCCGTACTTTTCCTCTGCAAACCTTCAGCCCCCACCCACGGGACTCTGATATATTGGATCTTGGATAAATAGCCTTGAAGACAAAAGAGCATGCCTCCTCCCTGCTTTGTCTCCTTTATTACCTTGTCGATAAGCGCAGGTCTAGGAGAATGACCTGAGGGGGGTCTGTGGGCTGTCTAGCAGGCCTGTCCCAGCCTTGTGAATGAGAACATAAGCACATTTCATTACTCACTGTTACAAGGCCAGCCAAAGTCACCTCTACGGGCATTAGAACGGAGCTGGCATGTGGAGCATTTGTAGGACACTGATATAGAGGTGACGAAATGTCTGATGTCCCTTAAATTCTTCCAAATACGATTATAGCAAGCAGTTCTTAATCACTTTCATTATATTTTTTGTAATAATCCCATATAGTATATCTCATATTTCACTCATTTCGGCAGCCGTCTGTGCCTCAAGACTTGTGTTATTTAGAAAACAGGTGCGCTGACCTGGAAGAGCAGTTTGCCCGTCATCTGTGCTGCGTTTTGCATCTCATTTCTCGAGCGCACCTTTCAGCTGTTCTTTTCACAGGCATTTTAGACAGGATCACAGAAGCGACCGGGGGATGTGTGATAAGTGTGGCTGATGGCATGTTCTGCTGTATTTACTAATGTTCACGCAATTTCCGATGGGTCCGATTTTGTGTGGGAAAAATCCTCCTGCAGTCTGAAAGAGCAGGTGCAGATTTGTGCAGCCATATTAAAGTAAGGCTGTTGTGGGAGAGAGGGAGAGAGAGAAAATTAAATTAAGCAGTGTTTAATTTAAAACGCAAAGATAGCAGACACAGCAGCGCAGAAAGGAGAGCTGCACTTAATTAGTTCATAGAAAGAAAAAAAAACAGGAGCAAATGTTTTATTATACCAAATAAAGAGGAAGAATCGTCTCTGAGGTCATAAACTTGAAATACTAACAAAGTTGTTAATGCGCTGTGGGGATTACATTCATGTCATTTATGAAATGTTGTAGGTATTATCTATATCCACCACCTTGTTTGTTTTTTGCCATGTTAGCTGCACGGCTCTATGAATGTTCACCGCTTTGTTTGAGACTGAAATATCTAGAAATTGTGTAGAAACATTCTAGGTACCCTGAGGAACTGAAATTAACATGCACTAACATGCTAAGCTAAGAAGGTAAATATGGTAAACATATACCTACTTAACATTAGCATATTAGGATTGCATAGCATTTTTTTTGCACCCGTCACATTTTTGTAAATACTTACGAAAAAAAAATAGAAACTAGAAATCTGCAATATGCGTTTTTTTTTTTTAAATATGGTACCAATACTTGAAAAAAAAATGACTCTACATACTGTTGACATTTGTTTTCATACTTTTCTCCATTACACTAGCTGCAGTTCATTTCAGCTGAGAAGTACCGTTTCATTTTTGACACGTGAATGTTGGTCGCAGATAGTCACTAATAGCTTTGTAGTTGCACTGAGAAGCGCAAAATCTTCTTTAATTAGTGCAAATAATGTATTCCCAGTGAATTTTTAAATGAGACGTGAAATAAAGTGATTCTGATGAAATATCACAATTTTATGGAACGAAAGGAAAGATTTTGTGAAAGGCAAGCCACAGATGAATAGTCCAAGGAACTGCTGCAAAGTTAAACATCTGACTTTTTTTTTTTTTACTGTTAACAACTTCTTTCTCTGATAAATGGAGTCATTTTTTTTATTTTTTAAAGATAAAATGTCTTTCAAACCTGGCAGCAGATTTTGGGGTTCAGAGGGTTAAAACAGCCACACACAGCTGAAAAAAAGCATTTCTGTTTCAGCATCACTACATCTTTTCTTCTTTGAGCTTTCTGATCTGAGACAAATCTCACCACTGAGCCACGTCTTTTAAGCTCTCCTTCACAGAATGCACCTCGGCTGCAGTCCCAGTCTCTGACTGTGTAATTACCTGCTGCCTTAGTAAACCAGACGCTAATTTCACGCAGATTGCAAACACACATTTAATGAATTGCCTGCTTGTATACAAATCCGGCTGTGTCCCTGTTCTGTCCTCGCACTCCGTTCAGTTTGTTCTCTGCAGTACATCGTTTAGATTTCAGAGGGAATACAGATGAAGTCACATCATGTCACATCACGTCCGCTAAACATTTTACGATATCAATATCTGGCTGATAGCTGATGAGTTAATGTGCAGCTGATGTAACAGATGGTGATGAGCTGTGAGGAGGATAGGGACACTGCACTAGTATGACAGCATTGTGAAGTAAATCTCACCTGTTATTCCTTTTTGTTTTTTTCCTTTTCCTTTTATCTCTTACCATCCCACCTCCTCCATGCTGTCACCATCTGCACCTCCTGCTCCGTCTGTCCTCGTCCTCACTCTGTCCTCTCTCCAGGAGGTGTTGGAGCTGGCCTTCTCTGTCCTCTACGAGTCGGACGAGTACTTAAACTTTATCGCTCCTGACAAGCATGAGGTGAGTCTGCAGCATTCGACCCTGCGGTTGTTGACAGTGTCGCACAAAATGAACACGTGTGATCGCACAAAGACACTTTGCAAAGTGTATATGCAAGTGATAAACTGAGACATACATGATGGACTATGATGCATGTTTTTAGTGATTTTCTACATATTTTCTGAGCTACTGTTGTGGTAATTTTAATTGAACAAATGCTAAAATTAATAAACAGCGGGTTTCAATCAGGTCCAAATCAAAATGTTTTTGATTAAGAAAAAGCATTAAATAAAACATATGAGCTGTGAGTCTGTGCTGTGAGTCTGTGTAAACTGCAACCCAAGTCATTCTTTTGTGCTATGACCGGACCTGACACATGGGGGCACTCTTTTGCGCATGCATATGAGGTGGACCCCAGGGTCACAACGGCGGGCATGAGACCAAGTCCAAGTTGGAGCCAAAAAGCCGAAGATGGGGAAGATGTGGAAGATGTGGAACACTTGGCTAGCTGCTGTTCAGTGAAAAGAAAAGTGTCTGCTCAGCAGATTAGAGGGGGAGTGTAATTTGAAGTAAGGGGAGTGGTTCATTTTCTATATGGTTTATATTTATAGTTAATATCACACCCCGGATATGAGTAAATTCAAACTATGCGACAAGTGGAATGTTTTGATTGGTTTTTGGGGAGTCTTGGGTTGTGGCTTCACAGACAAAGGAGGGTTTCTTGATAGTATATAACGCATCGTATTTCTTTGTTCGTCAGTTAAAATCTCGAGATTTTGCTCAATGTTTGTTCTTTGCAACCTCCGTACTGAATAAACTTTGTTTTTTGTTTTTTTTTTAATGTATTTTTTGGGTTTTTCCGTTTTATTGGTAGAGAGACAGAGTGAAAGTGGGGGAGACAGGAGAGTGACACGCAGCAAATGGTCTTGAGCTGGACTCGAACTCACGACCGCTGCAAAGGGACTCAGCCCATGTGGTATCGCCTTAACTCAGTGAGCTAAACGGCGGCCCTGTACTGAATAAACATTAATCGCATTTGACTCTGACGACCAGCCTGAAGAACTTATTTTTGAAAGCTTATTTTACGACTTCGACGAAAGAATTGAAGCAGATTTTGACGAAGTGTTGCGACTGCGCTGCCGGCCGTTATCTGGCCTTCAAGCCAGCAGATAAAGTCTTGACACTACCTGCCAAGAAGAATTACAATATATAATACTTAGAATCAGAGCTGTAGACCTGAGACTTCAACTTATGTCAAGTTTAGGTCATAAGACTTGATTTGGATTTCTAAAGCTAGCAGAAGGAAAAACTTCAAGTCTTAAGTTCAAACCTGGTAAAATCCAACTAGTAAGACAGCTACAGGCAAGCTTTGTATAGTAACATTGTAAGATTAATTATTAATTTCAATGTTTTGTGTAAAATGAAGATAATACTGTGTAATTTCTGTGTTTTAGGCTTAAGCTTGCAATTATGCATGGAGGATGTGGATAAAATCATCAGTTATTCATTAAAACCTTTATTTAAGCCTCAAACAACACCGAGGTTTCATTTATTTGCAGTGATGATTAAAATACAGAGAAATATGCAGAGTTAAAAATTCAAAAACAGGACAATACTCGGTGGAATTACACACTGAGGTGAAGTAATTTGAACTCATGGTCTTGAATTGTCCATGGGAAGTAAGAGTGCAGATCTTGAGAATGTGTTATAGATAATTCCAAGTTCAAAATAATCCTGTAGGACTTCAGACATAAGAGTTAAAGTGAGTTTAGTCGTGTCCTGTGGTCCAATTCAGCATAGAATGACAAATGTATGTATCCCAATTCAAATATAACTAGAATAAGACATAATAATAATCATAATATAGTTTATTTCTGACAAATCAAGTAAGAGAAGTAGAGTTTTATCAGGTATAAATGATGTAGAAGAAGCAGTATTACAGAGTTAGCTTGAAATTAACTTTACTTGGACTTGAGACTTGATATCGATTTGTCCCACTTTACTTCACTTAACTTTGACTCGTCCCAACAGACTTCAGAACAGCTCTGTTCATAAATAACTAATACCTATAATCCCTGGGAGTTTGTCGAACAGAAGGGGAGCGTTCTTGTTTCTCATAGATTTGGGTCAAATATTACTGAACGCTACACAAAGGTCTAATTCTTGAAGACTTTCACAAAGACGACTCGCATCATTTTTGCGTCATCGCTTGAATCCAGAAACTTTTTTGAGCTATTTTGTATTTAGGACAAGAGAGAAGAAGGTGTCCCTGCTCTATTTCTCCTGAGTCACAGAGAACACAAACTTTCCTCCCTTTATGATCAGCTGCTTTTAAGTCTGCGTGTCTCTAAAGAAGGTGTATGGAAACACGTCGTATGTATTTGAAGTTTGTAGACTTTGGAGGTTTTATGTTTATAACTTGAATTTCCTTCTATCTCTGCCCATCTCTCTGCAGTACTGCGTGTGGACGGACGGTCTAAACGCCCTCCTGGGTAAAGAGATGACCAGCGATTACACCAAATCCGACATGGACACCCTGCTCTCCATGGAGATGAAGCTTCGCCTCTTGGATCTAGAGAACATCCAGATTCCCGAGGCCCCGCCCCCGATTCCCAAAGAACCTAGCAACTATGACTTTGTTTACGACTGTAACTAGACGTACGATCCCCACCCAAACGAACCCCGCACCTACTGTATTCACTGGACCAACCCCCCTTTTTCTTATAAACTGGAACAAAAAATAGATAAAACCATATAATATAAAAAAAAAAACATGAACTGTGATTGAAAGAAAAAAAAGGATTTATTGAACTATTTTCCTCTTGCTTCTTGGTAAACCTTTATAAGAGAGAAAATGGTGCATATTGACCGTTGCACTTGAGGGACTTGGGGTCGATGCGGAGTCATCAGGTTGCCATGGAGAAGAGAAACCAGGGAGTGTTTGTTTGGCCTGTCGCCGGTCGTCCTCCGTCTTCTTCTTCCTCGCTCTCTTCCTGTGTCTGATGTTTCCAAACATTCACTTCTTCTTCTTCTTCTTCTATTTGGCCGCTGTCATTTTGCTTCAAGATTGTTGTAGACAAACGCTTAGAATATTCCATTCAGCGTCATTGTTGTCCTATTTTTTTTTTATGTTTATTTTATTATTTTTCCTCAGGGCTTTTGTGGGGAGGGATGATGAATGCAGGGATCAGGATGGTGGTTGTGTAGTTCAGGAGCATGGGAGGGACGAGGGAGGGTGTTATTTCTCTGTTTTTTTGTCAACTTCCCAGTAGTATTTCCTGTCACATTCCCACTTACAGTATTTGTGGCAGCTAAATGTTTCCCCAAGAGGCTGAATTACGTTTTAAAATTCTACATTCTTTAAAAACAGTCTCTTATATCTACTCTGTCCAGCTTCACTTATACTGAAGACTGTTAGAATAAGTCGACTCCTCAAAATCCAGGCATTGTACCACAGTAAAAAGGAAGTCTCTCTTTTGAATATTAATGTTATTAACCCACCGCTGCTTCTTGCTTGTTGTACACACCTACACAGTGGCTTTGCCAAAAAAAAAAAACAACAACTGTAAAAACAGCACCATTGTGAAACACGTTCAAACACACACTCGTTTCTCCCTCATTTGAGTCTCTCTCGTTGTAAAGACTGCTGTACACAACATTCCTAAGCAATATTTGAGCTTTTGTTTTTGTTTATCATTTGTAAGATGATCATAATTCAGTGATTTTTTTTTTTAAATTGTGAAACTGCCAGGTAGTTGGTATTGCAAAGTGTAAAGTTAGTATTTGGTCAAAGGGAAGTTGACTTTTTTGTGCGTGTTCAGGACTATGGGCCACAAAAATTGAGAGTTTATGTATTTTTTTAATTTAAAAACAGATCATGGTTGTTATTTCTAGTATGATTTATATATTTTCCCCTTCCTATTTAATGCCTTCTGATGTTTTTCTTTAGGATTTTTTCAAAGCCCCTCAAAACTGCTGTTTACATTAAAGATTTAAGAACTGTAACACGTTTGCGCAGTTCCTCTCTTCATTCACAAACTCCGAACGCTCCAAGGAGACATTCGGAAGATGTCTTTTGATTAAAGGCAACAAAAATCACACATTATAGTTTTTCTATTAACTTACACTCAATATTGAACCATTTGTGCTGATATACTAGACGCATGTGGACACTCTCGCTTTAACAGTTAACAGCAATACATTAGGACTTTAATCTTCACAAAAGCAATTTAATGTTCACAGAAAAGAAAATAATAAAAAAATAAAAAAATAAATCATTCCTTAGAGCCCTTTAAAATCATCTGCCCTGTTCACATGTTGGTACACAGTATCCACAGTATACACAATATAAAGATTTAGCAGTCTGCACTTGGATTACACATTTTCATATCACAGGTATCAACAACTACAGTAAAGCTAAAACTATGTGTTAAATCCAGTTACTACACCTTAATAAAAAGGCATATAAAATAGTCTAAATCATGTACATCATGAGGCATATAATGTAGGTCTCCCTGTGCAAGCAGTTATTTCATTTGTTCAATTATTTAATCAGAAAATACCACTTTAATATTGAACTACATCACACCAACGTAGTGTAATTTCTGTGCCAATATTTTCTAACTCATTTTGACAGATTGCCAGTGCAGATACCAAAATATGCATACATTTTTCCAACTAATTGCAGAGAAGATCAGGTCTCTCCTGCAGATGGAATTCAGATATTATCATGCCTATATCATGATGTCCCACTGGCAGGTGCAGACATGTGCCTTGAATTCGGATATTATCATGCCTTTATCAACTGATCCAGATGACAATACCGATATCATCATGCATCCCAAATAAGTTGAAGAAAATTCAGGATAAACATAAAAAAAACATTTAAAAAAAGCACCGCCGACCCCTATAGATGACTGCTGCACAGAAAGAGAAAGAGGGAACAGATTATTGGCCGGTCACTGACAGTCCTCGTCACGCACACCTCATGCTCGGGTGGGTGGGAGCTGTCATGCAGAGAAACAGGGTCTCTCCAGCGCCTCCACCTACACCAGGTTCACCTCCTTCTGTCCAGCTTAGCTTGCAGATTCCTTGTGAGCTGCTGCAGCTTCAAGAAAAAAATGACAGCACTTGGTGAGACAGAAAATGTCTGCTCTATTAAAGCAAAAATTCCTCTTTTCAAATCGCTCCATTTGGCTTAAGTTTGATTTCGACATTGAAGTGGGCAGAAAATGCCACAGCTCAATGTCTTTATTAAATAAAGCAGCATTTAAGTTTATTGAGTTATTCTCAGATCAATCAGATCCTTAAATATTTATGAGGGGAAAAAATCTAATTTGGTGATTTATGACTTCATAGCCACGATGAGAAAGGATCTGCTTTGTTTTCAGAGTGAATATTTTCCATCAGTTTTCCCCTGTGTGTGAGTGTTTGTCCTTGGTTTTGGTGCCTGAGCTTTCCCATTACATGCCTGGCTGTGTCACAGGATATTTATTTCCCAACACACAGGTCGTGGCAGTCCCCTAGTCCTCGCTGGTGACACCATTTCCTGCTTGATGGCTCTATCTAGCACCCAGCCCAGGAGCCTCCACTGAGCTCCGTCTTCAGGGGGACATTGTTCACTCACTAATGGGAGCTGATGCCCCTGTGCTCATTAGAAATGTAAGCCGGTGCCCAACGGCGTCTGTCTGGCACTCTCTTGGGCAAAGAAGAAAACGCTCTCTCTTGCCTACCACCCAGTCTTTTGATTCAGTCACCCCGTCTCTCAGTCACACACAGCATGCAGTTATTTGAACGGCCACACTTAAACGGCTCTATTCCTGGGAGGGGGGAGCTGTGGTGAGCTGTGGGCCGAGCAGAGCCAAGTCTACAGAGTGGATTACTCACTGGAGCTGATGGCCCTGATGAAACTCTATTAGCCACTCGTTAGCAAAAAAAATGGAAGAGGAAACACAGTGGAGAGAGGCAAAGAGAGCAGCCAGGGGAAAGATGACATTCATGCAGATGGCAGACAGAATTATTCTAAGTGTGCACAACTTTCAATACAGCAGCCCCACACTAAATATGATTTTTTAGATT
>OMNN01029195.1:0-12635 GCA_900302755.1 Chromis chromis
AGAGGACAATATTTACAAAGATTAAAATAAATGACAATAAAGCTGTTTTAATTTATTTGTCTATTTTTTCATAATGTAGGTTTGATAATATTTTGTATTGTGGTAATATTTATAATATTTATGATTTTAATAAACTGAAATGACAATGCACACACACACACACGCACGCACACACGCGCACACACACACACACATTCATTTACACAAAACACATACACACTAAAGCATTCATAGAAAAATGAGAGAATTGCAAAAAAAAGTCTTCGTAACTTTTGCATATATATATATTTTTTTATTTTTTTCCTCTTCCTGGCACGAATGGGCCACCATAGAACCGACATGCTAATAATGCTAAAAATGCTAATGCAACCCTAGCTCAACACACACACACAAATTAATTTACACACAACACACACACCAAAGCATCCACAGAAAAAAGAGAGAATTGAATAAAAATGAAACTAACTTTTTTTCCCCTCTTATAGTGGCACAAATGGGCCTCCGTAGCCACGTACAGATCTACATGTATATTACAATTATATGCAATTTGTAATTACATGCACTTAAAATGTATTTATTTAATAAATAAAGAAACTCACACTAACTAAATTAGAAAAACATGCAGTATAGCTCGACTCCATAACGTCTAATTATTCGCCCTACATATCTTTTACTTTTTACAGAATCACAAGCTGCTAATTCGCTCCCGTGTAACACAATTACGTACGTGCGTTGGCAAACACCTTACAAGAACAGTTAGTTCTGCGGCAGACCTTCCATATTAGTCACGAGGCGTCTTCCACATAAAGTTTGCGCTGCCTAATCTATTACCCTCTAAATGGGATTTTAATTGAATTGGCGTCAAAACGACAAACAATGACGCCTCTGTTGCAATTAATAAAATCACAGCGCAGAATCTATGAGGCTTGATATGAACCTCCATTCAGATCAAGTTCATTAATGTAAATGCAAGCCATTCAAAGAGGCTCCCAATTTTTCAATCACCCCCCACCCCTCCAACACACTCCCTCTCCTCCCTCCTGCCTTCGATGGTTTGATTTTGAAAAGGAGGCCCGACAACAAGAAGAAGAAGAAGGGGGAAAAAAAGGGGGGTAGAAACGATCAGATGTGTTGGTTTTGTTGTGATAAAGATGAAAAGATGACACCTTTTATTCAGCAGTTGGCGAGATAATTGCGGACGGGAAACAAATCGGCGCAGATCCTTCAAAGGGGGAAGTTATCATTCTTGCTTTTGGGTGCGTTTCCACCCTCCGCACCCCCCCTTTTGCCAAATGATTGGTGGGTAAATTCTTAATAAACTTGTGATTTTGAAAAAGCAGCCATTAAAAAGCTGAGAAATAACCGCCATCGCTCGTGTCTCGCAAAGGCGGCTACACTGTTTTTGTTTTTATAAATGGGAGCCCTTCTGCTACCAGTGGCTGAGTAAATACAATGGTGGTGATTAAAAGGGGGGAATGCTTTAAGCGCGGCGCTAATTAAATGGGTATGCTAATGCTGTCATACTTAGCAGATGGAAGAAGAATCACTTAAGTGTAATGCACATGTTATGGTATTTTTCGACATGACATGCGGAGGCCCTCGTGGGATCGCTCGCTGGCGCCACGTTTCACAACAAAACGCACACCTTGGGCGACACTATCCAGCCTGCAAACTTGATTTAAATCAAACGTGTCGTTTCAGGAAGTCGCGTTAAAGATCTTCATGTGGAAAGAAACTCCTGCTTTTTTGCCATATTTCATCCCAGATTGCAGTTTTAGCTGAGCAAACATGTCTATAAAGCAGAGCTGCTGTGCACACAGAAGGAACGTGATTGGCCGAGTCGGACGCAAGTGGGCGGGGCTTAAGTTTGTTTCTAAATAGCTTAAAAAGAATTAAAACTTGCGAACCAGGGGACTTAAAGTTTGCTGTATTTCCTCAACAGGAGGATAGAGCTGCAATAATTAGTTGATTAGTACTCAACTATTTTGTCGGGCTGGTTAATGGTTTAGAATGAAATTATTAGTTAGCCACGTTAGCCACGTTAGCCACTAGAGGGCACTGCACTCCACAAGTTGACTGAGATATATCAAAGCTTCATGACAGTGGAAGTAGAGCCAGATACAACCACAGTGACCGAATATTTGGATATTCAGATATTCGGGTATTCAGATATGCGGGTATTCGGATATTCGGATGTTCGGATATTCGGATATTCGAGTATTCGGATATGCGGGTATTCGGATATTCAGATATTCGGGTATTCGGGTCCAGCCCTACTATATGTTAATTTTTAAGAAAAAATCTTTTAAATGTGTGTGAATTTTCTGGTTTTGAGAAGTTTTATGAAGCATTTAAAAATTCTAAATTAATCTGCAATTGTTTTGATAATTTATTTATCATGTTTTAAGAAAGACAAGTCAAATTTCTACGAATTTAGCTTCTTAAATGTGAATATTTTCTGGTTTATTTCCTCCTCCATGAGCGTAAACTGGATATCTTTGAGTTGTGGGCATTTTGAAGACATCATCTTGGGCTTTACACTCCCTAAAACCTACCAAAAAAGATATTCTTTTAGCATGTCTACCTTTATTTATCAGTTTTCTTCAAGTCTAGATATTAGTTGTGAAATATTAAATTAATCACCAGCTATTTTGATAATCAGTGGTAGTTTTTTGAGACAAAATCATCTAAATATGTGTGTATTTTCTAGTTTTGAGACATTTTATAAAGCATTTAAATGTTCGAAATTAATCTGCAACTGTTATAAATAAAAATGATAATTAATGAATCAGTTTGAGTCATTTTTTGAGGAAAAACAACTTAAATTTATCAGATTTTCGCTTCTTAAATGTGAATATTTTCTGGTTTTGTTCTCCTTTGCAACAGTAAACTGGACATATTTGAGTTGTGGACGATTTGAAGATGTAATCTTGGGCTTTACACTCCCTAAAACACGACCAACACTACCTTTATTTATCAGTTTTCTTCAAGTCTAGACGATATCATAACTTTGTACCAAGATTCAATGAACACTGAGGAGAAACTGGCAACAGAAAAGCAAGACAAACCTTATTACATGTATTATATACCGAATTATATGTTTCACAGTCTCCTTTAAGATGGAAAAAATATTCTTTCAACACATCATCTCAATAAGTTCAACAAAATTAAGTACATAAATTGATAAAGTATGTTTAGAAGAGAGCAAATAATAAAACACACCCCCTAAAACACTATTAAAAAGGTATTTTGGGCATTTCTACCCCTATTTCTAAGTATTTTCTTGCAGTATCTCCATAAACACAGGGTGAAAGCCTCCAGATTCACAACTGTGCAGACAAAGTTGTAAGAAAACTGAACATTTTTACAAAATTGTGAAGAAAAATGTGTTTTTGTTGGATTTGTACGCTTAAGAGAAAGACCGAAGAAGGAAACACACTCCCTAAAACACTATTAAAAAGCTATGTTTTGTATTTATACCTGTAGTTATCAGTTTTCTCCAAGTGTAGACAACTTTGAACCAAGATTAAACCAACGAGGATGAAAAATTAGCCATCATATTAAACATCTCGGACAGATTACACCTAAAAAGAAGCTTCCAAAGCCTTTCTAATGCAAGAACAGGTCAATATAATAGCTTCACCTTCTAAATAGCCCAAACAAAATCACTTAAAAGCAGTTAAAAACCAAATTACAACCCTTTCTGAAGCGTTAGCATGATGTACACGTCTACTTTCTATATTTTTAGCATTGCAGGACCAGCTGAAGTCTTATTTTTCTCGGCTCTAACTTCTTACTAGTTTTAGGAGATGGAATCAATCTGAATTGGTTTCGTTTGGGTTTGTCTTGTATACTTACCTTGGAAAACAAACATACAAATGTTTGTATGGGATATAAATACAGAAAAGTTAATTACAGCTGCAAAAAAATGGATTTTGAGAAGTTTTCTAAAGCATTCACTAATCAAACGAACTAATCGGCAACTATTTTGATAGTTTATTAATCAGGTGAGTCATTTTTAAAGAAGAAAAACACCTAAATTCTCTGATTTTAGCTTCTTAAATGTGAATATTTTCTGGTTTCTTTGTTTCTCTGTGACAGTAAACTGGATATATTTGAGTAGCGGACAAAACAAGACATTTCAAGGTGTCACTTTTGGGCTTTTGGGACATTTTTTCACCATCTTTTACACCGAACAACTAATCAGTTAATCAAGAAAACAAGTGACAGATTAATCCAAAGTGAAAATAATGGTTAGATGTAGCTTTATATGACACAAAAAGGCCCAAACCAATAACGGTGGCCACAGGGTTTTACTTTTTAGTTTAATAAAAGGAGATTGAGCGACATATTTTGGGTTTGTCCTCAAGCTACATAGATGAAAAGTTGGCGCTATATGAGCCAAATGTAGATCATCAGGTGGGCTTTTTGGTTTCTGGATCTTCCAAAGTCAAGACTGAAACAAGAAAAATGGGTTTTTTTGAGATAGGACTTGGAAAAAAACTATTTTTATAGACGTATTTTCATGTGGTGACTTTGCTGCATTGCCTTCTGGGTAACCTTTTCTTTGCTTTGTCTGTAAAAGCACCTTGTAAATCCTCAAAGTGTTTTCATGAAGGTTTTTTTTCAATTAAAATGCAAAGATAAGATATTGATCATCTACATTCAAGCAAGCAACAAGCAACAATCCGGCTTGGAAGCAGCGATTGTGTTATTATTATCACTTCCTGTACATTTTATATTGTGTATATTATATATATTTATTTACTTAGTTTTTTACTTAGATTTTTGCTTATTTGCTCTTTTGTATTTATGTATGGTGGTGGTAACTTTTACTCTTTTGCTGTAACAACTGAATTTCCCCTCGGGGATTAATAAAGTATATCTATTCTATATTATTCTAATATTATGTATAGAAATCCTGGCCTCAGCCCAACACTTTTGAAGTCATTTTCACAATATACAGTGGTGGTATGTAAAATAACCAAGACCTTAATGTTAAAATACTCCATTACAAGTTGAAATTCTTCATTCAAAACACAATGACATGTCAGTAGCAAAATGTACTTAAAGTATTAAAGTTAAACTTCTTGTTCTGTAGAAAATACTGTTAGTGTATGTATCGTTTAATCTGTAGCAATGGAATATTTAATAAAATGTCTTTATGTAAAATATCTACTTATTAAAGCTGTGAAATGTAGCAAAAAGAATAATGCTTTGCTTTGAAATGAAGTGAAGCGGAAGTCTAAACACTCAAGTACAGGGACCTCAAAATAGTATTAAGTAGAGTACTCGAGTAAATGTACTTCGTTACCTTTCACCACCATAAACACATATGTGCACCAGCAAAGCGCTGTTTGCTGTTTCTATTTTCTTGGCGTTGATGTAATAATCTCCCGCGCTTTAGTAATTCACTATGAGCTAATAGGAACAATGCAGTCCCTTTCCTGTGTCGATTCCATCCAATAGGAGCAGAGTATCCATATCAGCCAATGGCGTGCGTCTGCTACAGGTCTCTGGTCCAATGAACGCTGAGTAGAGTTGATAAAGCTAGCCAATGGGACGCCAGCAGCATTGTGTGACCGAAGCAGGGTCTGCCGGGTTCATTTCGCCGCTTCTCCACCCGGCTGGTCTTTTGGGATCTCACTGCAATGGCGGAACAGCAGCAGTTCTACCTCTTGCTGGGTAACCTGATGAGTCCTGACAACACCGTCAGGAAACAAGCGGAGGTAAGAGGAGAAAACTTGTCTGTTTTAACCGCTGACAAGTTCGGCGACTGTAGAAAGCGGAGCGGCCAGGTTAGCCGAAGCTAACCGCCTAGCCGTCCAGCCTGGCCGCGCGCAGTGAGCTCTCACGTCAGGCTCGGTAGCCCACGTGCGATGTGAAGCTGACACCGAGAACTAGTCAGCTAGCGCTAACTACCTCCACCATGTTGCGTATTTATGTGGACATAATACAGATCTCACAGATAGGAGCTCAGTCGTGACACTGTGAGGTCGTGTGTGTGTCTGCGTGAAGCTCGGGCGGTTTGAGTGAAAGTGAAATGTTCAGGTTGTCGGGTACCAATCTGAAAATCCCCAGCTGACAGTGGCGCTAGTCATCTGTAGCACGAAGCTAAGTAGCTACAACAGTGTTGCTAGTTTTGTTAGCTAGCAGGCTAGCGCTAAACATAGTAGCTTTTAAAAAGATTAAACGCGGGAATTCAGGAATTAATTCTGGACAAACATGCTTTGTTATTGGGGAGATGATAAACAACAAAACCGCATTGGGATTCGTTATAGATGGAGTTAGCGAGCCAGTTCATTCAAAGGGCGAGCTGTGTTGGTGGCACTTGTGCAATGGCCTTCACTCGTTTAAACTGGAAGTCAGACTAATACAACAGTTTTAAACATGCTTTTCTCTTCTCAATTGGTTTAATGTTACTCATGAGGCTGATTATCTCAGTTTCATACACGTCCCTACAGAGGCTTGTCTCTGGTCATCCCCTCTCACTGGATTAGTTTCTCTCAGAGGATTTGTTTGGGCTGCGTCTAGCTGGCCTATTCACTTTTTTTTACCCCCACCATGATTAGTCTCCTGCCGCGGCAAAGCATTGTTACCACAGTTTCCCTCTTCAGCATCCGACTTTTGGATGAGGTAGTCGAATCTTATCACACTCCCCCCTCACCAACAGTCAGCGTTTCTCTTTATAAAAGACAGACTGTCTGCCGCGATGCTAAGCTCATTGGAATTCATCCTTTATAGAAACTCTGCCATTCTGTCTTACACACATAATAGGAATAGATCCACCTGCAAAGGACCTAACCCCATATATTAACAGCTAAACACTGCAGCTACTGAACATTTTGTAGGTGTCCCTGATCCCTAGTTTACCCTGTTTAAGACAAGGTGAGAGGAAGGCATGTCTTGAAGTTGTGTAGTAACCAAACCCAAGTTTCTTAAGTCTGTTTGGGGTGTAATGTGATTTCTATCCACTTTACTGTTTCCACAGCGATGCTCCTTCCTGTCTTTATTTTTTTTGTCATTTGAATGTATTCACTCGATGACACCCACAAACTCATCACTGATGTCTTATTTTCATGTAATTATGTTTCTCTAGAAGCAGATCTCCGGCTTTGTTAAGTTTCTCTTACTCCCTTTGTCTGATAGAGAAAATAGTTTTTTTGTTTACAACTAACGCTGCTTGCACATGATCATCTGATATTTTCCTTAGAGCACACACCCAAGGTTCCACAGTATCTCTATAGAGCATCATGTGTTTGCATTTTTTCTTTTGACTTTAATGAACCAGTTCAACAACAGTGGGGACTAAAACAAATATCAGAACAACCAGCCTTGTTTGTGTTAAATTTCCCACTTTGTGAGGTACATATCCCATGATGTCCCACAGTTATTGGAGGCAAAAGGGGAGATGTTAAGAGTTTTACTGTAATAGGAACTCTGTAGTTTCATTTAT
Organism: Chromis chromis; assembly: GCA_900302755.1. NCBI lineage: Eukaryota > Metazoa > Chordata > Actinopteri > Pomacentridae > Chromis > Chromis chromis. The sequence goes on from OMNN01029195.1 coordinate 7,457, forward strand.
TCCCCTATTCTTGCTTTTCTTTATTTTTAATGAAGTGTCCAAATCTAGATATAGACATTTTTATCAAGTAAGGAGTTGGTAGCTGACACTAAATTGGCTGATTATTTTAACTTAGGAGCTCCTTACTTCCTAAAACATTGAAGCAGCCTCCGGGTGTTTATATGAACAGTATTTTTCACACTAAAAGACATTTCAGCTTAGCAAAGTGAATCAGAAAGCTTGATTAAGGAGTGCATGATTAAAATAAAACCCCAAACCACAGACCTCCAACTTTATAGTCTAAATAATTTTATGAGAAACATGCAGAACTGGCCCACTTTTATTACTCAATTCATTTTTTGGCCTTCGGGGGAAAACCGGTTTCCAGTACAGGCTTTTGAAGGCTTATTTTTACAGTCAAATCATTAAACACCCTAATAAAATAAATATACTTTTGAATGGCGAAGATTAATGAAATTCTGAGCATCACTGAACAGTCGTCATTGCAATTTGTTTGACCACATCTGTTCTGGCTTGAACTGTGCTATAGTGTGGAATTGCAGGCATGTTTAAAATGCCATTTCTTTGTGACTACTATAAAAGGAACATGAAGCTGTCTGACTGGTAAAGATCTGTTTTTCAAATGGCTAAAATGACATGTTTCATTCCAATGTGCATTCATTTTATTTGCAGGAGACCTATGACACCATCCCGGGCCAGAACAAGATCACATTCTTGCTGCAGGCCATCAGAGATGCATCTGCTGCAGAGGAGGTTTGTACACTAAAGGCTGACATAACTGTGGCATGACATGCTTAATTTTTTCAATGTGAAGCACAGGAAAACCTCAGCAAGCTGTAATGTCTGTGTGCCTGATTCTTCTTTTTTAAGGCATCTCATCCTTTCAGTTGGTTTTTAAATGTGTCCATATACAAGTTTATCAGACACCTACTAGCCAGTTACAAAGTATTATCCCGGGCTGTGGCAGATATGAACATTTTTAGGGCAGAAGTCGGGCAAAGGTTGTATTTTTATTAACATTAACAATGAGAATTTACCAGCTCACTTTAAAAAGGTGCAACTTTGACGGCATTTTAAGAATGTCGTCCTGTCATCACATGTGAGCCCTCACCACAGCCTGTCATAGTGTTGGCATTTGGGCAGTTATGTTTACTCTCTGAATCCACCAGCTGCTTGGTCCCTCATGCTTCCTCTCCTTTTCTTTACCTCAAGGCTGATATTTTTAGAGTCTTGAAATGGGAGCAGGCAAAGAGGTGCTTGGTCCAGAGAGAGTGACTCTGCCTTTCTGAGATGCTGCAGGTTTTGTCGGTGTGGTTTTATTTTTTGAATGACCACCGAGATTCCAGTTCATCAAACTTCTTATAGGTGTTTTGGCATCAGCAAGCAGTATGTTTGTTCCATTACACTTATTGAGTATTATGTAGATTGTAAACTGGCAAAATAGATTCTCATGAAAGTTCTTGTAATGAACTCGTTGTGTGAAAACAACTGAAAGTCAACAGTTTTGTGTTCATGGTTTGAGCCATGGATGTTGATGTATCGTGTTGAAACCAGCATTTTGTCCCCTCAGGTCAAACAGATGGCGGCAGTGCTGCTGCGGCGGCTTCTGTCATCGTCCTTCGAGGAGATCTATCCCGGCCTGACACTGGAGATGCAGACAGCCATCAAGACAGAGCTGCTGACCATCATCCAACAGGAAACCTCACCGAACATCCGCAAGAAGGTCTGCGACATTGCAGCCGAGCTCTCCCGCAACCTCATTGGTAACGATCCTCTTCAGATCATTAACAACCTGTGAATTTTGATGCTCTGGTGGTTTATGAATCATATTTTGATAAATTCCAATCGGACATTATGACTTGCTATTGGATTAGATGCTGTACTTGTTCTGAAAATTTACATTAATAATATTTGGTTCTTTAATCTAGATGATGATGGGAATAACCAGTGGCCAGAGGTGCTCAAGTTTCTGTTTGACTCTGTGAACTCTGACAATGTTGGCCTGCGAGAAGCTGCCCTGCACATATTTTGGTGAGCTCCAGTGACTTGCATGATAAAGTCAAACTGCTCAACTATTCAGGAATACTTGCTGGGGGCTGACCTGATGTGTGTCTTGCCTGTCTTCTAGGAACTTTCCAGGAATCTTTGGGAACCAGCAGCAACATTACATGGAGGTTATCAAGCGTATGCTTGTTCAGTGCATGCAGGACCAGGAAAACCCACAGGTATAGTTTTGGGAGTGCCCTGGTAGCTTAATAATGGCAGCACATGACACATAACTGTGATTGGTGTTATCTGGGTGGGGACCTCTGCTCCATGTCATGCACCTCTCGATCCCTCAGCTTTACGATCATTTGAATGCACCGTGCATTAAAGGTGTTTTTTTTTTTAATAACTCTTCCCAGATTCGTACCCTGGCAGCTCGGGCTGCATCATCCTTTGTTCTGTCCAACGAAAGCAACACAGCTCTGCTGAAGCACTTTGCTGACCTGCTGCCGGGCATTCTGCAGGTAAGATACCAACACATCAATGTCTTCGTCTGAATTATCTGAACTGAATCTGAACATTAAATCCTCTTGTACATTAGTACATCTAAAAATTTTGTATGATGCCTTTGTAAAAGTAATGGCTTTTCAGCAGTCAGACAAAGCTGCTATGAGTCATTCAAGGTCCATTAATTCAAGTTTAATGTTGGATTTCCCACGTGGTCGGATATGCATGCATTAGCTAATGCTAGTTTAGGTCATACAGTAATGGATCTGAGTAAGGAATACTGCCTGCTGAGTTACTTGGACCAACAGAGCTCTTTTGTATGGGCCTGTATTCTGCACACACTTCTCATGACTACACAACCCCACTATAAAAGTAAATGAGGAAACCGTCTGAAAGGGAAGGATGGAACTTCAAAAGTACAAGCTGCTGTACCTACTTGCAGTTTGTTTTTCTTTACAGAGAAGGATTGTCGGACTAATCATTCCTTGTTATGCTCAGTTATGACAGTGTTTGGATTGAAGAAAGAATAAGGAAGTTGTTTGAAATCATGTATACACGACAAGAGCAGACAGCTAACAGAACTGGTAGCTGTTGCTCCATGCAGGAATGATTCAACCTGCTACTAGATAGTAAGGCAGCCGTGTAGATTATGTTGAAATATTTGACATCCTGAATCCTTCAGTCATGCCTCTATTGCAACAGTTAGTATTTTGTGTCTTTGACTTATTAAGGTGGGAGGGGAGGTGAGATTGCAGAAGTGGTATAAATTCAGGATTAGCAGTTTGCCATAGCTTACTGAATGTATTTGCAACACTGACCTGTCTGTGTTTTATCAGGCCGTGAATGAGTCATGCTACCAGGCAGATGACTCTGTGCTCAAGTCTTTGGTGGAGATTGCAGACACAGCACCCAAATACCTGAGACCCAACCTGGAGGCAACACTGCAGCTCTGTCTGAAGGTAAGTTTTGAATTCCAAATGTCACTTTACCACTGTTGTTGTTAGCACAAAATGAGGCCTGAAGTCTTAATGACATGTGTTGAGTGTAAAATCTCTATTTGCAATGATTGACCCACAAAATTGTCCTGTCTTTTCAGTTGTGTGCCGACACAAACCTGACAAATATGCAAAGGCAGTTGGCATTGGAAGTCATCGTGACCTTATCCGAGACAGCAGCAGCCATGCTGAGGAAACACACAGCTATTGTAGCTCAAAGTGGTGAGGATTTGGTTCAATATCAACTAACTATAACTGTTGTCCCACTTGTTTTTGGCCACCCACAAAGGTTGAGTAAAGTAGATTAGACAATAGTATTTGTGTTGCATTTTCAGTGCCCCAGATGCTGGCTATGATGGTGGACCTCGAGGACGATGATGAGTGGGCCATGGCTGATGAGCTGGAGGACGATGACTTTGACAGGTATGGCCGAGTGCATCACCACCAAGACAAAACTCTCAATGTTGGCTCCAAATTTGACCAGTGGGACAAACTGGGAGTCTGCAGGATTAAGTTTCCACCAAAGTGTTCAAATTAGTTTATACATTTGTTTCTGAGTTATAAATTTTGTCCCTCACAGTAACGCTGTCGCTGGGGAAAGTGCTCTTGACAGAATTGCCTGTGGTCTGGGAGGAAAGATCATTTTGCCCATGATCAAACAACATATCATGCAGATGCTGCAGAACCGTAAGTAACCCTCCTGATTAGTATTTAGAGATTTAAATTGTGTGGCATTAGTTTCGTCTGGAGGTCTGAAGATCCATTTTTGGGATGTTCAACTTGTGCAAACTTGTGAATATTAAGTCTATCTTTTGTTTTGATTTGTATTCATTTTTATGCAAAAGCTAAAGAGCTGCACGAGTTGTGAAGCACTCACATTTAGTCGCGTGAACCCTCTGTGTTTGTTGCTAGCTGACTGGAAGTACCGCCATGCTGGGCTCATGGCGCTGTCGGCCATCGGTGAGGGCTGCCACCAGCAGATGGAAGCCATCCTCCAAGAGATCGTCAGCTTCGTGCTCCTCTTCTGCTCTGACCCTGTAAGAAACAGTTGTTACATAAATATGCAGCACATGATAAACGTGTGCCAGCTCAGGTTACATAACTTTGCCTTGTTGGGTTAATGGTGACATTGGACAGCATCATGTGATGTCCTGATAATCAATTATTTGGTTACTAATATTACAGGACTACTGCTTGTACTATCTTGTATGGTAGTTTCAGTTTGGCTTCCTTTTCCTCCCCAGCACCCGAGGGTACGCTATGCTGCCTGTAATGCTATTGGACAGATGGCCACAGACTTCGCCCCAACCTTCCAAAAGAAATTCCACGATAAGGTATCTGAAATGAAAAACTCTTATTTTTTGATGTTGGACAAGTAGCAGATTTTGCATGGCTCTACAATTGATCAGTTGAACCTTCTGATTTGAGAGAATACCATCAAATATACATAGTTAACAGTTTAATCCATACAACTGCTCAGTCTAATGCAGTGGTTCTTAACCTGGGTTCGATTGAACCCCAGGGGTTCGGTGAGTCAGTCTCAGGGGTTCGGTGGAGGAATTCAGCAGAGCCAGGTTCAACAGCAACTCTTCAGAACAACAACGCTCTCAACGCTTTGGTGTCACCAAATCGTAGCGTACCCTCTTATTGCTAAGAAAGCCCTTGAGATTTTCATACCGTTTGTTACAACG
>OMNN01029196.1:0-12894 GCA_900302755.1 Chromis chromis
CATAGGAGTCCTGTAGGAATTGAGTAAATCCTATTGTAAATTTGCCTACTCCATGAAGATAATTGGCTTATTCCTGTGTTAAATAGCCGGTCCTACAGGACACTGACTGGGCTTAGCATGCTCCGTGTAGACAGTCTGTCTGTTCCTCTGCTTCTTAGGGACTTAGAGGCACATTACATACTGAATTACTGTATGACAATGATGAACTGATAGCTGCGGTGCCCAGCCCAGAGCTCCTGTGCAGGGACAAGACATGCACAAGTGTCTGCAAGGGCACAGGCTCGATTCCCGCAAGGTGCTGGTCTCAGAAAAAAGCAGGCTCTTGCTGCTTGATGTATGAAAAAGCAGTTACACGGACAGGCTACTTTAGGAACAATCTGCACATCCAAGACTTCAGAGCTACATTTCTCATGCCTTGTAAAGCTCTCAATTTCTAGTTTTCATGCTCAAGTCTACACAACAGTCTCAGGCTTCCATTGAGCTTGGATGTGGAGAAAGTGTTGCGTATCCTTACCTAAATCATTATGCACACATCAAACACCATCTGGGTTTCACTCCGCTACTTTGAAGATTCCTTCGTCATCAGTGCGGCGCCTAAAGGAGACACAACAGATAAGTGTGTGTGCGTGTATACATGCATACGAGCTTACATGTGGCTCTTTTCATGCGCGTTTTAACCCAGTAGTTGCTCAGTAACCACATTAACAGCCTCTGTTTCTTGGCCTCTGGGCAACTGCTTAGTGATGAACTCGGCCCCAGCTGATCCAACAGCTCAGACGGGGGAGAAAAGCACCAAAATGCTCAAACCAGAAAATGAGAGATTCAGAGATGGATGAATTGTCAGCGGATGTGCAGCTGTTCGTGCCTGTGCATGTGGATATATATGTGTGTGTGGGAAGCTAGAGAGCTAGCACGCATAATTCTGGGACGTGACCGAAAACTGTCTAGTTAGAGTGCATCAGGAAATGGATGAAAGGGAGAATTCCCTGCACGTGGCGAGAGGAAAGAGACAAAGCTCGAAATGCTTCATCTGTGTGTGTCCTGATGGCTGCTAAGTTGAACAAAGACAACTGAGAGACAGTGACTACACTGTATTTTCAAACCAGTGCTTTGTCTCTGTGAAAACACGCTGGACATGCTGGGAAGCGAAACGGTTGAAAGCGTCTTTTTAAAGGTTGACTGATGATATTGAGCAGATGAAATGGCAGCACCTCGGGGAGGGTTTTTTTTAAAGCTAAAAATACAGAGGCGAAGGAAGCATTTGTTTCCTGCTTATGTTGTTGTCAAATTACATTGATAAATACTATAATTTTTTGGGCAGGTCTGATGCACTCTGTCCCATTAGAGCCTTTTCTTTGAGTGTGTTCGGCCGCATGTGTGTCCAGGTGTGTGTGCAGTCGTGCATTTTCCAGCCTCTCTGGAACTGCAGAGGGCGAGCCACAGAGCATGAGGTTCATCAGGAGTGTAATTAATGTGGTGCAGTTCAGTTGTCATGCGTGATATTTCAGTCCTGCGATCTACTTGAGAAGGCTTTTTGATGAATGGCCAATTAGAAGCAGACTCCTCATGCCTGGTGGCTGACTGATCTCTTTTTAATGGCACTCCTGTTTCTTTGATAAAACACAAAATGAATCATCGATACCCTGGGCCCGTGGAGCACCGAGCTCAGAATTTAATTGTAATTGGGTGTGTAGCGGCAGTTTGGGGTCGAAGCCGTGCCTGTGTGTGCAGGAAAGAGTGTGTGTGAGAGCACTTTTGCGGTAATGGTGGTCAGCCCCGGTCGTACCCCGATGCACATGGCTGCTGTTCCGAAGCATTACGTATTATATAATTTACTGGTTATGTGTGTTTATCTTTATTCCTCCATCTACATTATCTGCATTGATCTATGAGCAGTGCATTTCAGCCACATTGTACCAGTATGACTGCCCAGCTGTGTGTGCTTACAACAACAGCAATCGAGTCTCATTGTCACAGATTTTTTATTTTTTGTGTTCGCCATTAAAGCGCACTTCAATTAGGCCTGGCAGGCTTCCCTTCCCCAAAAATCCATGCTTAAACTGCATTGCTGTGGTTTTGATGCTTTAATCAAAAAGTCTCATTTTATATGCATAATTAATGCAACAGAAATAAAAAAAAAAAAGACTAGTGGGAAAAACAGCCCTAAACGTTCAAAGAAATACAAAGTCTTTTTCTTCTTTATTTGCCAGTTCCTGAGGAGATGGCCGCGATGTATTTGCAGTTTCTCAGAAGGGGGTGCCACGGCAGAGGAGGGGGTTGTTTGATCTGAAGCTGTGAAAACACACCGTGTAACAATTTGTGCAAGCAGCTAGTATCTTGAACCAAAGAGCCCACCAGGAGCTTTTTGGACCACCCAACGGGCAGCAAAGATCTTTGCGATGCCTTTTATGTTTGCTACAGTGTTCTCCTGCGTCTGAGCCGTTGGAGGTTTCTTCACTTCCCTACGCAAACAGAAGAGGTTGAGAATGAGGTGATTAGCGCTGTCAAAGTGTCAACGCGTCTCCCGCTGATGTTGGAGGGGTTGGGACAATAATCTCATAATTCAGCGCATGAGACTGTGGGAATGCGTGCAAATCTCGTACCTGCCCGCCTGCAAACGGCACACACAATACGAGCCCTTTGGATTCTCGAGTTCATGTGTACTTTCCTCAGCCTCCTTCCTCGGCTCCACCGCACAATGTGATGCGGCTTCTAGCTGAAATTGCGAGGCGGACCTTTCACACTTGGTCACAATGGAATCTTGCTCGGCAGGTAGGCACTTGGGGAGATACAGAGGGAATCTTATTTTGAGGATTTAGACTTCATAAACATCATTATCATCTCCCCGACCTTGAGTTGCTGCGCTGTTCAGCGGCGACCCCAATTTTGTCAGGAACCTTGAATGATGATGCGCGTGGTCTCTCGGGCACACGGGCAATCGAGTCAACAAAAAGGAATTTTTTCTTTTCTTTTTTTTTTCCAGACTGGAGTGTGTGGCATGTCTGCATGTGCGTTGTGTGTGTCAGAGAGAGGGTGTGTATCTACGTACGTGCGCTGACTCAGTAATCTTTCTAGCCTGCTGCCTGGAACTGTCAGCATCTTTCCTCCAAACAAAGTTTTCTGACTGTGCCTCTGCCAGATTTAAACTGTGTAGAACATTAGTGTAACAGCCCACGCTCTTAGAATACAGATTTGTTCTTGAGTGCACGCCAAATGGCCTCTATATTTTATGAGCCTTCTCTCTACTAACATACCGTCTTGAGACTAATTATCATGGTTGCACTCAAACACAAAGCTCGTTTATTATTGCATTGACATCACATTTGTTTTGGCTTGGCCTACATGGCAGGGACTTCACAGCGCTACAATGCTGGAATCATGTTTTGAGCTTGACAGAGCATGCTTTGGATGGAGAATCCGTTCCACCGTGAGTTGTACACGATGTTAGGCAGAAAGGTTGTTTGTTCTTTACAGTCTTGTCATTCGTCTCTCTTCAAGTGGACTGCAAATTTTTTTTTCCTCCTTTTTTGAGACGCTCACTGGGGAGACACGCTCCATTCTTGGGAAGCAGTTTTTTCCTCTCTTGGTCCTGCCCTAGAAATGCCTTGATACTTTTATTATCATAATACTTATCCCCCCAGCATATTGTATCTGTACACTGATTCCAGCTATTTTTACACATACTGCATTACTATTAATAAAAGCCTGAGTAATGCTGGACTGAAAAATGGAAATGGTACATGAAAGAGGAGTTGAAAATTTAAAGGAGCTTCTAGAAAAAGATGTATAATAGATATTTTTTTTGTATTTTTCTAACTCTGCTGTGTGGGACAGGAAGATTCTGCTGACCTGGCATTTTTTTCCATTAATGTGGCTCTGTTGGTCATGCTAACTTTGCACTTATCACTTCTGTTGCAGAGATTCAAGGAAACGAAAAGATGCACAAAACAGCTTGTGAACAGCGTTTATTATGAGCGTCTAGCATGAGCTATTTGCAGCTGATTGAAGATAAACACAGAAATTAGCAGGTTGAATAGGCCATTTTGCGAATTGCATTAGGGATCGCCGTCGAGGATACTTTCCTGCTGACCTAATTAGTGGCATATTAATCAACGCTTGCTGGTTTGTTTACAGGTGTGAGGCTGACTTTCATTGTGGTCATACTGTCTTCTGAGGAAACTCGGCGGTTAAATGCATTAGCAGATTACCCCACGGACTGTCAGGACGATAGCAGGTCATTTCAGTTTGATGGTCGGCTGTATTTGCAGGCAGAGGTAGGAAGACAACAGTACTGTCCTGAATTACAATGCAGACTCAGGAGGAAAAACCTTTCCTGCAAAGAATGTGACCTGTTGATGCCAGACTTGGAAAATCTCCATGCTTCCAAGGATGAGAGTAATATCAGTTGTGGAACTGCAACTAATGAATCTGCAGTAACTCCCATTTTTGGACATAACTGTCTATTATAAAACCTGATATCACTGTCTACAAAAACTCAGATGTTAATGGTAATTTCTTTGCTTTGAAAATCAGTAGGTGAGAGTGAAAACAAAAATGGACAATAAAGAAACCAGACTTGGACACTGACGTCCATGGTTTCTGCTATGTGTTGACAGTCACATGTCTATAATTTCTCTACTTGATCATCCAGGGTCCCTGACTTTGGGCATCCAATTGTGGGTCATCTTCGGTGCACTCCCGGCCCCACTTGAAATCAGGAACCGACTTCTTTATAGTTTAATAGCAAGAGGAGTCATCACCAAGTGTGTTGACCATGTTTTCGTAGATTTTCTTGGGGATCGTTCTCTTTTTATGCAGATACTTGATCACAGCTCTGGCTTTTTTCTTGGTCAATTTTTGGTTTCCCTCTCACTGACTGATTTTCAATGTTGAATGAAAACAAATATTTGACCTTTTGTGGACGCTGACATAAGGCTTTATAGTATACAATTATACCCCAAAATGGGAGTTTCTCCCCTTGTTTCTGGGTGAGGCAGAAAACTTTTTGAAGCGCCCTCAGACTTTGTGAGTAAATTCACTTTTATTAGAAGTCAAAGTAGTGCTAAATAGAAAACAGGTTTTGACCCGAAACGCCAACATATGATGCATATGAAGTAGCAAATACATATCATGACTTATCAATGTTAACCTGAAAAGCAAGCTTGCATCCATAGATAAATTGACCTACTGACGTTGCTGTAAGCCCAAGAGAAACTCTAAGAAGTAGAACTAGAAAGCTACTAATACCATACATAGAGAAATGTAACAGCCTATTTGCCTATGGAGTGCTTGCTATGTGTGTAGCTAGAGACCGCAGGCATAGCAAATACTGCAACTCTAACTAATGTGTATAAATTTAATACAAAAGACATTACTTGTGCTCCCACACTCTGCCTCCCAACTCAAGGAACAGCTGCATGTTTGAGGAAGAAATGTTTTCGGCGTATTGATCCCACATTTTGCACGTAGTCATCCTACGGAAATGTTCACTTAATGCAGGATACTTTGCCAGGTGGAATTTCTTGATACTTTTCGAAGGGTCAATTTGCAGAGCTGCAAGCCACATCTGGAGCCTCTCTTACCGTGCAGAGACGGTCGATAAAAACTGCAGGGTGTGTATCTTGTCATTCTGTTCTTGCAATCAGAAAAATTGCAGATAAAGACTATTTTTCCAGGTTTGCTTCTACTACTCCAGAACAATCACCTCCTCCTGAGCCTTACACATGGAAACAGAACTGGCCTGCGTGGAAAGAATATCTCTGTGATAAGGTCAGCAGCAAGTTGGCCCAGATTGAGATCCCAAATGCAATCAACAAAATGTCCATTCTAGGAAACTAGTTTCTGTGTTTACTCTCAGACAGACTCAAAAACAAACGTTTCGATACATTCATGTAAAAATCAACTTTTTAGAAAGCTCTTGCTAACTGATAAATGCCGTTCACATGCTCTCTTGTGTGAGAATGCAAAGTTAGCATAACCTGTAGAGCTTCAGTAGGCACATTAATTGTATATACACCAGTATGAAATAAACCGGAATCCTTAACCTTTTGTATATTAAAGACATATTCCAAAATATCACGTTGCTTAGGGATCCATAACCAATCTCATTATAGAACAGCAACTGGTATTTTACCAGACTACCTCATTCATTTAACATGCCAGTTTCTTCCTATCCGGGGTCACAAGTGCAGCAGAGTCTATCCCAGCGCTCACCGGGCAGAAGGAAGGAAGTCTCCCGGGCAGGTTGCCAGTCGATCGCAGGTTGAGAACAGAGACAGAAAAGCACAAGATAGACGCACAAAAACACAGGAATCCAGTAATGATGGAGGCAGGGTTTGAACTATACCGCTTTCAGTGGGATGTCTCAGTGTCAATAAATTTTTATGAAATAAAACACGGCACCGTGGTGAACACAAAAAAACTAAACAGACTATAAATGAAGAGAAACAACAAAAAAAAGGGCCCGGTGTAAAAATGCAGCACACCTACATCACCGGCCCGACTCAGCCGCACTAAACCCACACAGGTGTTTTCACTTAATTGGCTGATTAGACCTGGCTCCTCTCCAGCTCCAGACTGAACGAATGCAGTCGTCTCACCCACCCTCGCTCCAGACTTCTGAATTGCCACCCACGTTTCCTTATTTGTTCAGCGATTCAAAAGGGGCTGCTGTTGTGCCCAGAGACGCTTGGAGAAACAGTCGAGCGGTCACCGAGGTAAGATCAGGGATATCCACTTCCTACTCAGCCTCCTACTGAGCTGCACAGCTACATGTCATTTAAGTTTGCTCCAGCTGTTGTTCCCGCAAGCGATTCATTGCGTGTCCAAAAATGAATATTCAGTTTTGTAATGTGCCTGATTGTCAATCTCCCTGCCTCCCTTTGTAGTTTTTGTTGCACCTGTTACATAGCCACATATTTACATTCCTACACAGCTAAAAATTGCATTTTCAAATACGTTTTGAGGGGAATTTGTGACTTGTGGGAAAGGTGGCGAGTTTGAAAGAGCAACAAAGTCCATGGCAAAAGGGCAGGAGGTGCAGTTGGTGGCATAAACCACTGACAGGACCTTCACCCAAAAGACCAGAGTTTGTCTACCATGATGGACCAGAGAACATCAGTCCTAAAATTAAGTTTAGCTTCCTGTTGTTGTGTACTTTAGGATTTCACTTGCATTCTGGAAAATGTTGTGCTTTGTTAGACACTTTTACATGTTAGAAGCTTTGTTAAGATTATGCATGAAAATGACTTGGATAGGGTTAAGAGAAATGTCATGGTTTGGGTTAAAATCCCCTCGATTTTCTGGGTTACCAGAGTGGCAAATCCCGCTCCATCTATTATATAATTGGATGGTTTAAAAGGAACAACAGGAAAGCTGTGAAATAAATGGAACAGACATGTTGGTTAGAAACTTATTTGTGATACGTTACAAACAAACGTAATCCGGCAGAAAATACTTTTCCCTTAAAACGTTATTGAGAATTCAGTTTGCTTGCATAGAAAGGTAATTTTGTAGAGACTGGTTTGATCTTTAAGACCTTCGGGAAGTAATTAAGAGTTTAGCGTGCAGAGGTCCAACTGCCAACAATAAGACAAACCACCTGTGTGAGTTTTCAGGGCTGTCGAAGCCTGATGCTGTTGTGCAAAACAGTTGAATATCACCGCTATTAATCAATGCCACATCAGCTGAATTAATACTTAACGCGCACTGACAGATCTATTTCTGCCATCAGAGAGGTTGACTACATATCACCACACACTGGATGGCAATAATACATTTAATCTGCTTGCTAAGGTCATCGGATGCAAATTATATTTAAGAAATTCTCAGAAACTGCACCTGAATTGCAATTAAGAGAATGTCCAAATGAATATATGTATTTTTTTTTAGAAGTATTTTTCAATATGGGCTGCTGTTTAGCTCACTGAGTTAAGGCGATAACACATGGGCTCGGTCCCTTAGCAGTGGTCATGAGTTCGAGTCCAGCTCAAGACCCTTTGCTGCATAACACTCTTTCTATCCCCACTTTCACCCTGTCTCTCTACTAATAAAAAAAATGGAAAAACTCAACCGCAAAGTATTTTTCAATAGAACCCAGCTTTCTTGTGGCTCCCCTCTGTTTAAAACCATGAATGACACATCATTTAAATGCCTTGCATTCAAGCAGTGCAGCAGGAACAGATTGTTCCTATAGCTGCTTGACACCTCTCCTTATCCATGAGTAAATAAATCATAGGTGTATCCAAACATAATAATTACATGTTACGGCGCGCTTGGTGACTGAGGTGTTTGCTCACCTGTTGCCAGCCGCTTGTGTGTGTGTGTGTGTGTGTGAAGTGCAGTTTTCAGTGTGGCAGCATCCATTCCGTCGAAGTGTTTGTCATCTATGATCACAAGCTGTGATGATGGCTACACTGCCGACGTTCTGCTAACTCCCACAAACTGACTCATAAATTTTATGGCTATTTATGTCTTAACACTTTCCAGTTTGAAATGTTTTGTTCTCGGATCGGGCAGTTGAGATGCCTATGAAACACTTAATATTAATTTTCTCTCCCTGATGCGACTGACCCCCAGTTTTGGATCCAATATTCCACGCCAGCTCTGCTTCTTCTGCTTCTGCTTGATACGTTTGTCAGGCTGACATGTTTTCAGTTATTTATCTGCTTCCGTGTTGTTCCAATAACATACACACTAAGATGTTCTACTTTTCAACCCTGTCTTTGCATGCACAGATATGCTTTGACACGCGCAATACGGCAGATGTCAGCGTAGACAATAATGGCACATGATCAGATGCTCCTCGGATCCGTACGCACACATACATGCACACAAGCCTGAAGTGCATCCCTCCGCTTTCTGCTGAATGTGGGAACAGCTGGAGATAAAGCAAATGTGTTGGGAGTGTGTGGGTGTTCTGGTGTGACACATCTGGGTAACGCGACATGAGGGGGTCCTGACAGATATGGGCTGAGTGAGAGCCTGTTCCTGTTGAGCTCTGTCACGCTGAGGTTCCTTCCACATGCCTGCCTCCCCCCCGTCTGCCTCCCGCTAGCTGTTAGGTAACCTGATGCTATTGTGCATACGCGTGGATGCTGGCACATGGTTTCACAAAGTGCAAGCGTCGGTGCGGCGCGGCGTGGCCTCGGAAATGCTTCCTCGTGTGAAGTGACATCAGGGTCCCGTGAAAGATGGAGGGTGAGATTAAAAGGACGCGACACGAGGGCGTGAAAAGGGGAGTGGCGGCGTCCGAGCTGCTTTGTGCATGTGTGCGTGAAATGGATGGAAAGTTCAGTTGATGAATGAGAGCGTCGGTGACACCGGTGCAGCGTGGCCATGGAGATGACAACAAAGCCGTCAGTGAGCACAAAACGATTTCCATTTCGCCGTTAAGTTCCTTCCTCTCAGTTTCCTTTGCCACCATGTGCTCCAAGGTTAACTGGTAAAGTTGATGTCTGTTGAAATCAGACATTTTTTTTTTTGTTCTGGCATAAGTGTATATATGTGTGTGTGTGTGTGTGTGGGCTCCCAGTGGGGATTGTATTTCGGTCGGTCAAGCTTGACAGATAACAGCCCACCGTGCTCGTCACATCTATTATTGAGGGGACGGGAAATTGATCGGCTCTAACGGTGAATGTTACTCTGCCTTCCTCAGTGCCTCAGTGCCTCTTTCTCCTCTCACTACCGCTGTGCCCCTTGTGTTATTTGTCCTCCATCCATCCCTTCTTGCTGTCGCACTCCCCGTTGCCCTTGTTTTCAGTCATCCTGTTACCACTGCCTTCAATCCTCCCTTTCATCTCTCAACCTCTGCGCCTGTCTCTACCCCCACAGCTTCCTCCTCTATTTGAATTTCTGGGCTCTTTCTCTTGATCCTTGTTTTTCAAGCCAAACTTTGGGATGCAGACAACTACGCTGTCTCTGTTTCTCAATTGCCAGCATAATTGGACTTCTAGTTTTCTGGCAAGCTCCTCTCTGTTGAAGTTGTTGTTCCACAGTGTATCAACACACCCGATTCCTCTTTTCCCCTCAGACTGCACGAGCCCTTTTCACCCTCCTCTCCTTCCTCCATGCGCTTTATCCTCATCTCCCCTCTCCCCCTCCATCAGCTGGAAATCACAACTCCGGCTCACCTTTGATCACTCTCCCTGGGAACTCTTCATCGCGGAAAGTCAAGTGTTTTATCTTTGTTGTGTGACAATTCAACGCTGGAAAAGACCACGTGCCTGCCAGCCAACACGGCTGTTTGCGCTCCTGAATGTGCGGTGCGGAGGAGAAGAAAGCCTAATTTGAGCTCAATTCATCGCCGCAAGATTGCCCTGCATTTATTGATAATTGCTTTTTTCCGTTTAAAGGGATGGTGTTTCAACCGTCAGTCGTGTAAACATGAGAGATGCAGCTGTTGCCGCAATTAACTTCTCACTTTCCCTAATGAAAGGATTAATCCGCCAGCAAATCTCTCGGCTTCCTTTCAAATGCCAAGCCCCCATTCAGCGCGCTGCCAGTGGAAGAAAGGCGGCCCGTGTCGAATAAAATGGGACTATCTATAACCAGAGCCAAAAGTCACATTCATTGGCTCTGCCTGGTGTCACATCATCAGGGTCCCTTTACTGCTGTGGAACAAGAGAGACCCTTAACCAACTGCTGTTTGATGATTTCCTGAGTGCAGCCTTTCCAATCATCTGTTTTCACAGCCAGGCCTCTCCACAGCGCCACCTCCGCCCCCACCCACCTTCTTCTTCTTTCTTCCCTGTCGATCGAGATGCTCCGATCGCTACGCTCAGAACTTCGAAAACACACCATTGCCTCTTGTCAGAATCCTTCAGAATGGACGACACGGAGTGCTTTACTTACCGTAGACAGTTGAAAGTCAGAAAGTGAATAGCTGTCTCCTGTTGGAATAGGATGTGTCTGAGCAGCCGTTGGTGAATGACAGCCTGTTGAGAATAGAGCGGAGCTTAGGCTAAATCTTTGAAGCCATTGATTGCATGTATTGATCAGGTTTTTTTTCTATGCAACACAGAGACAGGAGAACAGGTGTGGAGATGACCAGATAGATCAAATCCATGACAAATGCCAATCATCCTTCTTTTTACTGCTCGGGCCATTGATCAGAAGGAGGAAGCTGTCATTGTCAACATTTAGTTAAGCTCTGGTTTTTAGATGTTGGGTGAGATAGTCTGTCTGTCTCAATCTGGTCAAAGTCCATTTCCTTTTCACACCTGGATTTTTACAAATGAACCAAGAGCGCATGAAGTTAGATGGAGTGAAGCACTTTAATGAAGCGTAGCTAGTTCAGGCAGAGCGCTGGAGTCACACTTGTATCACCAAATCATTGGCTCATTCACAGCTGTGTGGTTAGCAACATCCAATCTTATTGACGCAGGTGTACAGGCACAGGTGTACTCTGCTGATAAACAATGCATTAACAGATGAGCTTCAGTAAATATAGATTCAACTTAAAGACATCACTTTAAAGGTCTTTGACAGCTTGTGATCAACAGATGGCTTCAGTGGCTAAGATTTTAAATTCTTGCTGAGAAAATATATTGTACCAATTAAAAGTATTCGCCCTGCTTGGAAGTTTTTCCCTTTTACTGCTTTTCAACATTGAGTCATAGTTAATTTAATTTGGCTTTGATGGCAAAGTGAAAGTGGATTTCTACAAAGTAATGCCAATTAATTAAAAGTATAAAATGTAAAACAAATGATTGCGTAAGAATTCACCCCTTTAAAGTGACTCGCCTTATTTAACACAGATGCAGCCAGTTGGTGCAAGAGGTCACATAACTGGTGAAATGGAGATTATCTGAGTGCAGTGAATGTATCTCAAGTGATTGTAGTATAAAGACACCTGTTTATAGAAGGTCCTATCACTGTTGAAATCAGTACAGCTGGCTGTAACACCATGAAGACAAAAGAACACTCTAAGCAACTCAGTGAAAAGTTTATTGAAAAGCATCAGTCAGGGGATGGATATAAAAACATTTACAAGTCACTGAATAGCCCTTTGGAGTACAGTTACATCCATCATTAAGAGATGGAAAGAATGTTCCAAAAACTGAGTGACCATGCAAGACAGACACTAGTGAGGGAGGCCACCAAGACACCTACGACTCCCCTAAAGGAGTTACAAGCTTCAGATGAGATGGTGGAGACTAGTCACAGCTTTATGGGACAGTGGCAAAGAGAAAGCAATAGTTAAAAATATCATCAGACCAAAGAGCTTTCTTTCTGTTGACTTTAGAGTCTTTCACATGTCTTCTGACGAACTCTAATGAGCTTTTTCCAACAGCGGCTTTCTCTGTGCCACTGTCCTATAGAGCTGTGACTGGTCTCTACCATCTCATCTGAAGCTTGTAACTAATTCAGAGGAGTCATAGGTGTCTTGGTGGCCTCCCTCATTAGTACGGCTTCTCAGTTTTTGAGGACCACATGCTCTAGGCAGATTTTTGCAAGTGCCATTTTCCTTCCATTTCTTTATGAAGAATTTAACTGTACTTCAGGGGATATTCAGCGACATTCTTACATCCATCCAATGAATTATGCTTTTCAATAACATTTTCACAGCAGATTTACCAGCGGCTCGATCTTCGAGATGCAGGTGTCTTTGTACTACAATCACTTGAGACACATTGACTGCAGTCAGATTATCTCTATTTCACTAATTGTGTGACTTCTAGCAGAAACTGGCAGCACCTGTGTTGAATTAGGTGAGTTAAATGGGGTGAATACTTATGCAAACACTGATTTCACATTTTATATTTTACTTTTACACAAAGAGTTGTTTTTTCTTTCTTTCTTGTAAATTCTTGTTTAGAAAGCCAATTTAAACTGATCATTATTCAATGTCGAAAAGCAGTAAAAAGGAAAAATGTCCAAGGGGGGGGTGAATAC
>OMNN01029197.1:0-10694 GCA_900302755.1 Chromis chromis
CAAACACATTTTATCTAGTTAAATATGTGCTCATTGGCAAAATTAGCACATATTTACACTAATAGTGTGTTTGGGGCCTTTTCTTTGCACTTGTCTGAAACTAGACATGTTGTGGAAGAAGAACAGCCCATAATCTTAGTGTATAAAAGTGTTTTTTTTGGTCAGTGTCTCACCCAGTGTGACACATTATATGCTTATTTTCGTTATAATTATTGATTTCAGAAGTTTTTGCTGACTTTAAATAAGAAACACCTAGGAATAAGGGCACCCACTTGATAACCCAGAGGATGCCCTCACTCACTTGACCATCCCACAGAGTCTTAGTAGGTGTCTCATGTGTGCAAGAAGGGATATCAACATATAGTCCTACACAACAGATCAGTGTGGAGTAAATCGATTTTGAGAAAGTTTGGTAGAGTTTTGTGAAGATACTACTAATGAAAGCTACTTCTTGTGCTCTTCCATTGTTTTTACAAAAAAATCCTATCCTATATTTCTATCCTTTACAGATATACAGAAATCAGTAGCCGAACTTAAAATTGACTTCTGCAGTCAGTTTTTGTAAACCAAAGTCCTTTTCTATATCCAGGCTCTCATGGTGAGATGACTTTCCCCATCTGTCCCCATCTGTCCCTGCAGGTATTGTGTTAGTGGCCATTAATCCCTATGATCAGCTCCCAATATATGGCGAGGAGGTGATCGATGCCTACAGCGGTCAGGACATGACCGACATGGAGCCTCACATCTTCTCTGTGGCTGAGGAAGCGTATCGCACCATGACCAGGTCAGGGGTCAAAGAGGTTTACTGGGCCTTATCCCTATAGTGTACTTTAAACCTGCACAATGCTGGTAATCATACTATCTGCATATAGGGAGGAGAAGAACCAGTCTATCATCATCAGTGGAGAGTCTGGATCTGGGAAAACCGTCTCCGCCAAATTCACCATGCGATACTTTGCTGTGGTCGGAGGAGCAGCTCAGCAGACCAGCGTGGAGGAGAGAGTTCTGGCTTCCAACCCCATCATGGAGGTACTGGATTTCCTCTCAGGTTTGCTTTTTAAAGGTATAAACAAAAAGTAATTCTGTGTTTTCTTGTCTGCAGTCCATTGGGAACGCTAAAACCACTCGAAATGACAACAGCAGCCGGTTTGGGAAGTACATTGAGATCGGCTTTGGCAGGAAGGGGGACATCATCGGGGCCAACATGAGGACGTACCTGTTGGAGAAGTCCAGGGTGGTCTTCCAGGTGAACTTGGGATGGAGATGGATTTATCTTTTTGGCATATTAGTATTTCATTTCCTTAAATTTTAAATTGTGCCATCACAATGTATTGCATAGTGTTTTGCATGAGTGTTGCCTCTATATCTGTGTGTATTTAAGGCATCTGCAGAGAGGAACTACCACATCTTCTATCAGCTTTGTGCCTCCAGGGAGCTGCCTGAAATGAGGTCTCTCAGTCTTGGTAAGACTTAGTTTTTCAGCTTTTTCTCAAAAGATCATCATGTCTGCATTATATATTATAACGTGATGTTTTGTCGTTTCCAGATGCACCAGAGCGTTTCCGCTACACTAAGCAGGGAGGAGAGATGCAGATACCTGGTACTGATGATGTCTCAGACCTGGAGCGCACTCGCAATGCTTTCACCATTCTGGGTAAAGTATTTGCATTTACAAATCCACAAATTCAATATAAATTTGAAGATAAAAACCAGATAATTCTTGATTTCTGTTTGCTAAATTTGCAGGTGTGCAGCCGGACCAACAGATGGAGCTCTTCAGGATCCTGTCAGCTGTTCTGCACCTGGGAAATGTTGAGATTCAAGCCAGTGGAAGAAGTTCAGAGCGGAGTTATATTGATGTAATAGATTCTCTTCTTTAGTTTCTCTCAACTTTAATCCCTTTACTTGTGCGTAATAGTCTTTTTTTTTTCTTTTTCAGGCTGATGACCGCTCCATGGCCGTCTTCTCTAAGCTCTTAGGAGTTGAAGGATCTCAGATGGCTCACTGGTTGTGCCATCGCAGATTGGCCGTAGGAGGAGAGATGCTGGTCAAACCAATGACCGGTCAGCAGGCTGTAGATGCCAGAGATGCACTCGCTAAACACATTTACGGTCAGCTGTTCACTTGGACTGTGCAGAGACTGAACTCCGCTCTGAGCACCCACAGGGGACGAGCCAAGTCCTTTATAGGGGTGTTGGACATCTATGGGTGAGAGAATGAGCTGTCAGCTGTCAGTAGTGTGTGGTTGAATGTCTTTAGTGTGTCTTCAGAACAGATTCATAAGTCTCTCTCTTGGAGCAGGTTTGAGACCTTTGAACGCAACAGTTTTGAGCAGTTCTGTATAAATTATGCGAATGAGAAGCTACAACAGCAGTTCAACAGGGTGAGTCATGAGTCACAATCATTTTTACCTGCATATTTAACTGTTTGTTAGGTGTTTTTAAGAAATCAACCCAATAATCTCTGCAGAATATTGTCACTTTCTGCTGTTTGAGAATACTAATACCTTGAATAATACAAATCAGGTGGTTACATGCATCATTTTGTTTCATCTTGTCTTCGGTTGTGCAGGTTATTGCTAATTTATTTGATGCATAAAATTGGAGAAACAGGTTAAAATGTACTATTTTATACTGCAAATAGTCTTTTGCATTCCATTATCTTTTCATATTTAAGTCAATATGTTAGGTTCTTGGTCAGAATCACCATCTAAAACATACATGAAGACAATAAGGTCACACTACTGCAGTATTTATCTCAAGCTCATCTACAAATGTCTCAGTGTTTGCGCTCCTAAGATGTGATCAGTGACATTGTGGTTCCTCAGCATAACAAATTGTAAGATGACCTTACTTACATGTGGTCATGAGTGAGCTGGTGGTTGTCATTCTGTGGTATTTTATGGTATTGTAGTTTAGGGGTATCCCTAATGTTTAAAATGTAGTAAACATGATCCTCAGCCTGTCACTTGAAAAGAAAATACTGTTTAGCTTGGTTATCTTACCACCTTCGCTAGAAAAATGCACAAGATAAAATCAAGTTAATCAGTTTCAACAGTTACATTTTGTTATATTCAACCCATATATTAATCAAACACAAACATCTCACATATAAATGCCTGTTAAATCAACAGAAGCCCTGATAAAAAAAATCAAAAGCTCCTTAATTAAATAAACAAAATGCAGCCTTCAGATAATCGTCAGCCTTCCAGTTTAATGAAGTAATATGTGAGATTGTGTTCAGGGGAGGTGAACAACTTGTTGTCCTTAAGAATAAATACAGTTCAGTTCATTTGTGAGAGAATTTGTGAGGAGCTTTAATGACCAAGGAGGGTAGAAGAGGAAAATAGGTGGTTTAGTGCACAGAAAAGGAGACTTATCTTAACTTAGGTCCAACAAAGACACTTAAATTCACCACAGTCCAAACAGGGAGTTGTACCAGAATCATCCAAGCCCTTATTGTGGGATCAACTCTTTTTTTTAACAATTCTACAGTTTCATTTAGCAGACACTTTTATCCAAAGCGACATACATAGGTAGGTAGGCGGGGCAGCATTAAAGACCTTGCCTAAGGGTCCTCACTGGATACCTGCGCCCTGATTGGGATTTGAACCACCGATCTCCCATGCCCTGGTCTGGGGTGTTAGTCACTGAGCTATCCAGCTGCTTTTTAGTACCTCCTTGCTGCTCAGGAGACCATTTTTCGAGCAAATGCCTCTCCATTTAGTTTCATATATCACACTTTTTAGAGCAAAGATGTTCAGAATCTGGTTCAGACTTCCAGTTATCTTCTCTTTTTGCTTTTCTCACTCCTTCACCTCTTCTCCTCCATACTGTCTCTCTTAGTTTTTATATTTCTTTCCAGCTCACAGCCTGATTTATACAGTACAGTATATTTCTCCCTTCCTTTTATGTCCAGAATAAAAATGGGCTAGTCTGTACATTTTCTTTCCTGTTTTTTGCATTGGTGTCAAAATTTGTAAATAATTTGTGTTGTGTGCATTATTTATGTTTTATGCTGATTTCTTTGTTGAGTTTTTGTTTTCAGTGTATGTATATATTGTTGATTTTAAGATGTTTTAAAGGCCAGCGACGGATTATCATTGCAAACTAGCTTATGACATTGGTTCATGCTACATACCTGTGCCTATACAAATAAACATTAAATAGTAACTGTTTGAATAGTGTAGACTTTCCCTCTTACACTATGATATAACTTATGGGATGAAACATTTCCAAAATCTTATTATATGATCTCAAAGCCACTACAAGCAGAAGGAAGAGCTGCTCTTGGCCTGTTTACCATGAAGATTGTTGGGCCATCTGCCTGCTTGAACTTTACTTTTGACTTTCAGCTTTTACTTTTCAGTTTTGTTTTTTCCCGTGCAGCATGTGTTCCAGTTGGAGCAGGAGGAGTATGTCCGAGAGGAGCTGGCCTGGAACAGGATTGAGTTCAGTGACAATCAGCAGTGCATCAATCTCATAGAGGGACAACTGGGCATGTTTGATCTGTTGGACGAGGAGTGCAGGGTTAGTCTGTAGTCTTATTTATATCTGTCTGCTCTGATATCTGTTTTTTTTGCTTGTGTCCAATAACATGAAGGTTTTTAACTCTGTGTTTTCTCTGTGATAATTGCTTCTCTGTGGATGATCCAGATGCCCAAAGGTTCAGATGAAAACTGGCTTCGCAAACTGTACGACCAACATCTGACCAGCAAACCTCATCCTCACTTCAGGAAACCTCGACTGTCCAACAGCGCCTTCATCGTCCTGCACTTTGCCGACACGGTGAGTGACATAGTGTTGCATTTCTTCCATAGCTCTAAAGCGATTTTGTAATTCTAATCAGTTTGTCTGCATTGAGATTTTTTTTCTTTCCATCAGGTGCAATATGAATGTGAAGGCTTTTTAGACAAGAACAGAGATACAGTCTTTGAGGAGCTGATTAACATCCTCAAAGCAAGTCAGGTAAATATGTGCTAAATATAAAAGTCTTGCACATTCATGTTTAATTTCTAAGTGACTAATTTGGGTATAACAAACTTGCATCAGTCTGAGCTGGTGGCCGAGTTGTTCCAGCAGCAGGGAAATGTGCCGTCTGTGGCCAATGGAAGCGTTCGTTCAGGGAAAAGAGCCACCAGGGAACACAAGCTGACTGTAGGCTTCCAGGTAAAGTGTTTATTCTGTCTTCAGGTGGTTTTTATTCATTTTAATGTGCAGTTTGCATCCATTTCTAACATTACATTTTGTGTTCATTGGTGTCTTTCAGTTCCGTCAGTCCTTACAGATGTTAATGGACACTCTCAACAGCACGACTCCTCACTACGTTCGCTGTATTAAACCCAATGACCTCAAAGAGCCTTTTATGTAAGTCTTAATTTGGCTCACAGCTTTGTATTGTTTTGATGTGTCTTACTGCTGTTGGGGAAAAACACTATAAGTCTTAGTACCTTGGGAGACAGGCAGCATCTTCCACAATATGAAATACAAGAGATATAGTTTTTTTATAGTAAGACAGTAAACATAAAACTGTTTCATGGACTTCTTCCGAATGGTTCAAGTTTAACCTTATGTAATTCTTCTAGACCACACCAGAAACTCTACATTTCATATGTGGACAAAGATGCTTCATCAGAGTGGAACCTCATTTCTTATCATTTTGACCTGACTTATTTAACCGATAAAGAAAAAGAAAAAAATCCTTGACTTTATATTGTTCTATTGCAAGGTTAGGATCTTATTTATTTGTTTGAAATTGTTTGCAACATTTGTCTAATTTGACATTTATGTTATTGTAAATCTCTTTCTAACTTTGTTTTTGAAAGTGCTCTACAAATAAAGTGATTATTTTAACATTAATTATTAACAAAAATGCATGTCACATTATTGAAGACAATGGCCAGCTTTAACCTGAAAATACATAAGCATTTTGTTTCTCTGAAACTGAGTAAACATATAAGTTACTGATGATAAATAGGTGAATAATACATAAATAAATGATTACAAAATATCTTACAACTGAGGACAACTGAGCCTCTTGTTTCAGCAGTTCTTTTTATATTTATATATAGAATAATATTGCATCATTTTCTTCTACTGAGAATCGATGTCATTATAATCACTACTTGTTGCTGTCTTATTACAATAATAAGGTAACAGTAATACCAGTAGTGGAAGAAGTATCTAGATCTGTTACTTAAATTAAAAAGTACAAATACAGCAATGTAAAAATACTCCATCACAAGAAAAAAATCCTGCAGGAAAAATACAACTTTTTTTAAACCATTAAAATAAGGGGTGCCCCGATAGCCTAGCGGTTATGTTGCGTGACCCATGTGCAGATGCGTAGCGGCTGTGCCAGGTTCAAGTCCGACCTTTTACCACATGTCCATCCCCACTCTCTCCCGTGTCTAACTCTATCCACTGTCCTCTTTAATAAAAGCATGAAAAGGCCAAAAATAAATCTTTAAAAAAAACATTAAAATAAAGGTTCTGGTTTGATCCCTCTGACTGATATATTTGTATATATGACATCATTAGATAATTAATAGTGAAGCATCAGTATGTCAACACAGCATGTTGTAGCTGCTGCAGGTGGAACTAGTTTGAACTACTTTACAATTTTATATACAGAGACAGCAGATAAATGTGACAAAACAAGAAAAAAATAAGTTCTGACAGAAATCAGTTTGTTTTCACCCTGGACCCTGGTGTTCACACTAAACAACCTCTAACATCCTCTCCTTGTCAGGTTTGACCCTAAGAGGACGGTCCAGCAGCTGAGAGCCTGTGGGGTGTTGGAAACTATTCGTATCAGCGCAGCAGGTTATCCGACAAGGTACTGAGCATCTCCCACACATTCATCTTACTCTCTAGAAAGCTCTCGTTTATTATGAGAACTGTGTGAAGTCCTGAAAGTCATATAAAGGAGGATATCTAAGTCTCAGATTACCAAGTTTCATGAAGTCAAAACATATTGTGACTAAAAAGTGCAGTGGCAAGCACATTATGCAAATCTGACTTAAATGGAAGCACAGTATAAAAGAAAAATATAAAAGCAACCTGTATCTACTAAATGTGTGTATCCAGATGGACGTATGAGGAGTTCTTCAGCAGGTATCGTGTTCTGCTTCGAGGACCTCAGAACCAGGATCAGGCTCAGGCCTCCTGCAGACAGAATCTGCCTCAGCTCATCCCAGACCCAGACCAGTACTGCTTTGGAAAGACTAAAGTGTTTTTCCGGGCCGGTCAGGTGGCTCTTCTGGAGAGGCTGAGAGCTGAGAGGCTGCGTATCGCCGCTGTCATCATCCAGAGTCGGGTCAGAGGATGGCTGGCTCGGATCAGATACACCAGGATCCTCTGGGCAACTGTCACCATACAGAGATACAGCAGAGGAACTCTGGCCAGACAGTAAGCATGGAGAATGATATTTGCCTGTGTCTGTTTATGTATTTCTTCTAAATGAAGTGAGATCTGTTGATGTCCTCCCTTGTTCATATGACTATCCGGATTAAGAGGATTGGCCTTTAAGTTATAGAAAAGTTAATTGAATTGTCTTTGCTTTTATATATTTTTAGAATATGAATAATTTATTCAGTATACAATGAGTATTCGGTATACAATGGCCATCCTCAAAAACTGAGTGACTGTGCAAGAAAATGACTAGTGAGGGAGGCCACCAAGACACCACTTCTCTGAAAGAATCAGAAGCCTCAGCGACTGTGGTTGTTTTTCACCAGTCTTTATGGTAGACTGGCAAAGAGAAACCACTGTTGAAAAAAGCTTATATTAAATCTAGATTAGAGTTCGCAGAAAGCATGTAGGAGACTCTGAAGTCAACTGGAAGACGGTTCTTTGTTTGTTTTTTTTAGACCAAAATTCAGCTTTTAGGCCTTTTAGGTGAAGCATGGTGTTGGCAGCATCATGATGTGAAGCATGGTGGTGGCAGCATCATGATATAGGGATGCTTCTCCGCAGCATCCCTTGGAAGTAGAAGGTCATATGAGTTCAGCAAAGTATAGTGAAATCCTGGAAGCTGTCTGCAAGAGAACTGTGACTTGGGAGAAGATTTGTTTTCCAGCAAGATAACGATCCGAAGCATACAGCCAAAGCTACACAGAAATTGTTCAAAGACAACAAGGATAATATTCTGGAGTGGCTGAGTAAGACCCCGACTTCAATCGAATTAAAAAAATTGTAGCCAGACTTGAAAAGGACTGTTCACGCATGATCCCTCTGCAACCGGATAGTTTTACAAAGAAGTATGGGGTTAAATTGCAATGTGTAAGGCTGATTGAGACTCATCCACACAGGCTCAGTGCTGGAACTGCGGCTAAAGTTGCATCTACTAAATAGTGACTTGAAGGAGGACAATAATTATGCAGCCACTGTTTTCACTCAGACACAAAAGAGTTGTTTCTTGTAAAGTCTTGTTAAAATGCCAAATTATATTGACAATGTAAGGGGAAACTTCCAAGGAACTGGATACTTTTTTATAGGCACTGTAATTAAGCACGATTTATGTTTGGAACTACCTCAGGTGATTTTATGATGTATTTTATACCGTGCAACAATCTGTGGAAACTAGAAAAATACTGCAAGCTCTGTTATGTTTCTGTATTTTTTGTATATTTGATCAATCTGCAGCACAAAATGACATACTTCTCATCTTTGTCATGTGTTTCTGCAGACTGGCTCTGGCACTGCGCTACACCAAGGCTGCCTTAGTGATCCAGAAGACCTACCGTATGGTAATGGTCAGACAGTTGTTCCTCATGATCCGACAGGCCACCATCACCATCCAGGCCTTCACCAGGGGCACACTGGCTCGCCGGAGATACAGACTGGTCAGCATTCGATATCAGGCTTACCCACCTCTTTACCTGCTTGAGTAGAACTTTGAAACGTGGCACCCAAACATTGTATCACCTGGTCTTTGCAGAATTTGTCTTCGATCTGTTGAAATTGCTCTAATGTGATAAGCAGCTAACTGTATGTGCTCTGAATCATTTTTAATCTTTATTCTCGTTCCTCAGTTGGTGGAGGAGAGGGCCGCTGTGTTGCTCCAGGCGAGAGTTCGTGGGTGGTTGGCGAGGAAGGCGTACAGGCGAATACGTGCGGCGGTGGTGTTCATGCAGTGCTGCATTCGGCGTAGGGCGGCCAGGAGAGAGCTGCTGAAACTAAAGACCGAGGCTCGCTCAGTGGAGAGGTTCAGAGAGCTCAACAAGGGCATGGAAGTCAAACTGATGCAGCTGCAGTTGAGAGCAGACCAGGAGGTGGGTGAGGGCTGTAGAGATGATTTGTTGTTAACTTAAGAAGCACTAAAATGTCAGGGTCAAGAGGTTGTTTCATCCTATATTTACCTGATAAAGTTGTTTGCGTCCAGGCCAGGGAGAGCGCTGCTTTGAGAGACACCCTGAACACAGAACGAGAGGCAACAAGTGCTGAGCTGGAGGCTCTGAGGGCGACGATACAGAAACTAGAGAGCCAGAAATTGGAGAAACCTCCTCCTGCTCCGGTTATCAGCGAGAAGGAGGTGGAGGACAGGAAGAAGGCCGAAGAGAAAGCTGCTCAGGAGATCCTTCAACTCAAACAAGTTGGTCTCCCAATCCAAGAAACACTTGGCACATGCTCCTCTGATTATCTTCTACTGAATATATCTGATTTAAAGGATGTTTAGCTTCTTATTTTCAGTATCTTTTGTTCTTTAAGGAGCTGCAAACACTGCAGAAAGAAAAGGACAGTTTTCACAAAGAGAAAGAGGATCTCTCTGCTCGCTTGCTTGAACAAGAGAAAGCACAAGAAGGTTGGTTAGTTCACCAGCATTGCACAGTCTGAATTATTCTTTCTTTACACCTTCTTTCCTTCTCCTCCATGCATATGCAGAATGTGTGCATCAGGCGGTGTCTCAGGCGAGTGCAGCCCTTCGTGCAGAGCTGGATGAAGAAAGAAGGAAGTATCAGGGTCTCCTGAGGGAGTTCACCAGACTGGAGCAGCGATATGACAACCTCAGGGAGATGAGTGTGCTCACCGAGGTTCACAGCTGCACTTACAGGCACACTTCTTCAGACTTCAGTGCTACTTTGATCTAAAACTCCCATCTTGTTGTCCCTCCTCAGCGCAACAAAGGCCACAGAAGGAACGACTCCGCCCAGAGTCTGAGCCTGGAGCCTCTCTCCCCCTCCCCGACTCCGCTGTCACCCCAGTCCCTCACCCCTCTCTCCCTGTCGCCCTTCCCGTCTGCCTTCCCTTCCCCAGAGGAGGTCCGCAGGTTCAGCGTGACGTCGCCCTCTCTGGAGAAGAGAAACTCAGCATGGAGCTTCGAAGCACCAATGGTGAGGAGATACACAGATCAGGCATAACATTATGAGCACCTGCCTAATATTGTGTTGGTCCCCCTTATGTGGTCAAAAATGCTGTGAACCATTGGGCATGGACAAGAGGACCTCTCAGGGTGTCCTATGGGGTCTGGCACCAGGACGTTGGCAGTGGATCCTTTGGGTACTCTGGCTTGTGCAGTGGGGCCTCTGTCAATCCAACTTGTTCCACTGCATCCTGTTGATGCTTGATCAGAATGGGGTCTAGGAAGTTTGGAGGTCAAACCAACATCTTGGGCCATTGTCATGTTCCTCAAGATGTTCCTGATTGGTTGATGTTGTTGCCATGTGGTGGGGGGCATTTTCCTGCAGGGGTAGG
>OMNN01029198.1:0-11504 GCA_900302755.1 Chromis chromis
CACACACACACACACACACACACACACACACACACACACACACACACACACACACACACACACACCTACACAGCTAAACACACACCTACACACAGGTAACACACACCTACACAGGTAACACACACCTACACAGGTAGCTCACACCTACACACAGGTAACACACACCTACACAGGTAGCTCACACCTACACACAGGTAACACACACCTACACAGGTAACACACACCTACACAGGTAGCTCACACCTACACACAGGTAGCACACACCTACACAGGTAACACACACACAGGCAACACACACCTACACACAGGTAACACACAACTACACAACTAAGCACACACCTACACAGGTAACACACACACACAGGTAACACACACATACACAGGCAACACACACCTACACAGGTAACTCACACCTACACACAGGTAACACACACACACAAGTAACACACACACACCTACACACAGGTAACACACACCTACACAGGTAACACACACACAGGCAACACACCTACACACAGGTAACACACACACCTACTCAGCTAAACACACACCTACACACAGGTGACACACCTATACACAGGTAACACACACACACAAGTAACACACACCTACACAGGTAACACACACACACAAGTAACACACACACCTACACACAGGTAACACACTCACCTACACAGCTAAACACACACCTACACAGCTAAACACACACCTACACAGTTAACACACACAGGTAACACACCTACACAGGTAACACACAGCTAAACACACACCTACACAGTTAACACACACAGGTAACACACCTACACACAGGTAACACACACACCTACACAGGTAAAAACACACGACACCAAACAGCTGCTTTGTGTTTTTGCTCCCTGCTGGTCAAACGTTGTAACTGCAGGAGGAAACGACGGTAACTTTGTTCTCTTTTCATTTGACCTGGATGAAGCTCCAGAACTGGGAATCTTTTCTTCGTCCTGCAGGTCAGAAGCCGTTTCCGTGTCCTCGCTGTGACGCCTTCTTCTCCACCAAGTCCAACTGCGAGCGCCACCTGCTGAGGAAACATGGCGTCACCCACCGGACGCTGCGACGCAACGGCGCCATCGTGAAGAAGGAGGGCGACGACGGTTCCCACGAGAGCGCCGGTCAGAAAACTGCCTCTTGTCTGATCATTCATTGTACCGGAGCTCAAGTGTCCACAGATGTTACTAACGATACAGCAGAGGCTCAGAGTCCTTCGATTATTTGTTATTGACGTTTTTATTGATTGAAGTTTATTGATTGAAGTTTATTGATTGTGTCTCACAGGAAGTCAGTCGGACACGGAGCAGGTCTCAGCAGAAGCACAAGACCTCAGCGCCGGCGCCATGGAGGGTGACTCAGACCACGCCCCCGCCGAGGATAGCCCCGCCCCCTGTGAAAACACACAGCCAAGCCCCGCCCACAAATCAAGCCAAGGTTAGCTACAGTTTAAAAACTAATAAAGCTCATTTTAAAGCAAAAATCTCGGAATGTGAAGAATTTTCTTTCCTAAAAAAAAATTCAAAAAGACTCAATAATTGTGCTAAATACTAAGTTAGGTCATTTTGTTTTTAAAGATTTTGTCTTAAATGACTTAAGATTTGCCAAAAATGACTTCAAAAGTTTCCAAAAATCATTAAAAAATGTGTCCAGAATTATTCAAAAATAGTCTAAATTAACAAAATTTTAAAAATAAATTTGTTTAAAATGTCCAAAATGACTTCAGAAAATTAATTGAAACTGGTTCAGATTTACTTAAATGTTGTCAAAAATAACAAAACTTGTTAAAAAAAGTCCTCACAAATTGTCCAGAATGACTTCAAACTTCCAAAAAGACACAATAATTGTGTAAAATACTAAATTATGCCTTCTAAAATATATATTTCGTCTTAAATGACTTAAAATTTGCCAAATATCACTTATAATCTGTTGAAATTTTCTCAATAAGTGTCCAAAATGAATTAAAATTTGTCCAGAAAGGCTTAAAAAATGTCCAAAATACCAAGTTTGTCTTAAATTACTTAGAATTTGCCCAAAATGACTTCAGAAGTGTCCAAAATGATTAAAAAAATGTGTCCAGAATTACTCAAAAATAGTCTGGATTAACAAAATTTAAATAGTTGTCCAGAAAACTCAAAATATTTGATCAAAATGAATTTTAAAAATGTCCAAAATGACTTCAGAAAATTAATTGAAACGGGTTCAGATTTACTTAAATGTTGTCAAAAATAACACAACTTGTAAAAAAAAGTCCTCACAAATCGTCCAGAATGACTCCAAACTTCCAAAAAGACTCGAGAATTGTGTAAAATACTAAATTAGGCCTTTTAAAAAAAAAAAAAAAAATTGTCTTAAATGACTTAAAATTCGCCAATATCACTTATAATCTGTTGAAATCTTCTCAATAAGTGTCTTTGTCCAGAATTACTCAAAAACAGTCAAAATTTAAATAGTAGTCCAGAAAACTCAAAAGATTTGACCTAAATTAGTTTAAAATGTCCAAAATTACTACAGAAAATTAATTGAAACGGGTTCAGATTTACTTAAATGTTATCAAAAAATAACAAAACTTGTAAAAAAAAGTCCTCACAAATTGTTCAGAATGACTTCAAACTTCCAAAAAGTGTGTAAAATACTAAATTAGGCCAGAATGACTTAATTTAAAAAAAGATTTTGTCTTAAAAGACTTAAGATTAACCAAAAATGACTTATAACCTGTTGAAATCTTCTCAATAAGTGTCCAAAATGACTTAAAACTTGTCCAGAAAATGTCCAAAATACCAAGTTTGTCTTAAATGACTTAGAATTTGCCCAAAATTGTCCAAAATGGTTTAAAATTTGTACAGAATTACTCAAAAATAGTCAAAATTTAAATAGTTGTCCAGAAAACTCAAAAGATTTGGCCTAAATTAGTTTAAAATGTCCAAAATTACAGGTTCATATTTACTTAAATGTCGTCCAAAATAGCAAAACTTCCTCACAAGTTGTCCAGAATGTTATAATAAAAGTGACTCGATGCTCCAGTTGGACTTCCTACCAACTTTCTGGTGATGCTGACTTCTTCCCGGATGCTTCTTTGTGCTGCAGGTTTCAGTCCGGCTGCTGGAGATGCAGAGCAGCAGGAGACAGAAACCAGCAACCAACCAGACCAGCAGGGGGCGCCAGAGACCAGCACAGAGCCTCCACAGAGCTGCAAGGTAACGAGCTCTGGATGCTCAACGTGGGGCCTGAAGGGCTCCACTCGGATCCGGTAGCTGGTTCGCTAATACGGTGGCTAACGCTTAGCCGGTTCGCTAGTTTTACTGCTCCGGGTCTGTACCTGCTTAGCTAGCTAGCTGGGGAGATCTAGGAGGAACTCTGGTCGGGTTCTTGGGTTATCTTTGCTTTTGGGTGCGGGGTTAATGATTTAGAGATTGTGGTTTTAGAGAGGGTTGACAGTTCATAGCGGGGGTTAAAAATGATTAAAACACTATAAAACACTTCGTAAAAACGATCGGGGTTTGATTGAGTTGCTGGTTGTCAGTATTTGAGCAGAAGTATCAATAAATGTTCTTTATGCTCTACTCAGTGGTTCTGTGTATTTGTATGGGTCAGAATTATAGTAGGAAGTGGATTTGTACTCGGATTATAGTTAAGTAAAGAAATTTCGGTTGATATTATCGGTTATCGGCTGCAAGAAGTATAAAATTATCGATTATCGGTTGAAATTGGCGTTATCGTGCATCCCTACATGACGCCACTTTTAATTCCTAGTTCTTAACGCTGTGGGTCTTTTCAACCCGTCCAGGTGAGCGGCTGGCTCGCTAATATGGTGGCTAATGCTTCGCCGGTTCGCTAGTTTTACTGCTCCGGGTCTGTACATGCTTAGCTAGCTAGCTGGGGAGGTCTAGGAGGAACTCTGGTCGGGTTCTTGGGTTATCTTTGTTTTTGGGTGCGGGGTTAATGTTTTAGAGATCGTGTTTTTAGCGAGGGTTGACAGTTCATAGCGGGGAAACACACGTTCATAGCGGGGGTTAAAAACGATTAAAAAAACACATTCAAAATGATTGAGTTGCTGGTTGTCAGTATTTGAGCAGAAGTATCAATAAATGTCAACTTCTTTATGCTCTACTCAATACTTTTATTTATTTGTATGGGTCAGAATTATAGTAGGAAGTGGATTTGTACTCGAATTATAGTTAATTAAGTAAAGAAATATCGGTTGATATTATCGGTTATCGGCTGCAAGACGTATAAAATTATCGATTATCGGTATCGGTTGAAATGGGCGTTATTGTGCATCCCTAGTTTTAATTATTTTTTTTAAAAAGTCATAGCGCTATTTCTGTAAAAAATGTTTTAAAAAATGTTTTATCCATAAAGCGAGGGTGCCAGAAAAAATACATTTAAAAATTTAAGAAATTAACTATTTAAAAATTTTTAAGTTTATAGAATCTGTATTTAGTCAACATCTTATCTCTTAAATTGTTGTTTTATTATTTTAAGCTCAATCTCAACAATAAAAAATAATTAACATTTTAAATTAATTCAATTAAATTACTTTTCATATTTTTTTTCTTTCAAAAAATATAAATTTGTACTTTTCCGATAATTTTTATTCAATATTTCCGATAATTTAACAAAACAGGAGAAATCTGTAAAACAGTGAAATAAAAATGATTTACAATTTTTTTGTTCTTAATATACATAATTTTTCTAAAAAATATATCTGTAAAATAAAAATATTTTTTCACCGATTTAAATCGAGTAAGCACAGTTAATTTTTTTTATTTATTTAATTATTATTAGTAAAATACTTTTATTCTTGATGTGCATGTTATTCATATGTTGATATAGATATTAAATAACATTAAATTAAAACAGTGCCTGGTCTGAGGGGTTCTGGGACATAAAAACTAATCTGCAGGTTGTTATTTAGCGTTCAGTAAAATCTGGGACGAGGCCAGTGAAGTCGACAGTCAGGGAGAAGAAGGTTGGACAGACCAGAAACAAAGCGTCCTACCTTCATAGGCGAGATGTGAGCGTGGGTGACGTAGCCATGAACATTCTCGATCTGGGAAAGGTTCTTCTCTGCTACCTGGACCAGCTCCGGACCCCCGGCCTCCTCCGTCAGCTGGGGGGAGCTCTGGTCCTGGGGGGACGAGTCCTCATCGTGGTGCCTGTACTTCTGCAAACACAGGAAGAAAACATGGTGAACATTTGTGTTAGTCCTGAACGCCGTCTAGAGAATCCACCTTTGTAGGGACACGAACCGATAATCAGCAGCGCTACCGATCAATAAGGGGTCATTGGACTATTGGAACAGGGTCCTGGAGAAACCCAGCTCATCCTGAACACATGAACTGAGTACGGAGGTCATTAACCGCCACAGGAGTCTTTGTCATGGTGGCCATTTGCTAGCTAACCCTCCACGATGCTCTCCGCCGTCTTTTTAGCGGTTGGCTAACGTAGCCTACAGCGCCACCTTCTGACGACACCGTTAGCTAGCTTACTCGCTCAGTTGGTGCTAATGAGACAAATTTTCTTGTATTTATTGGGGGGATTTTTTTAAAGTAAAACGGATTCCTGGGGGGGTACGAATGAATCCTACGTCGTTGCGTTTTACGGCCAACATAGTGTCATTACGGTAATTTAATTGGGATACGAACGTCGTTGCGCTTTACGGCCAATATAGTGTCATTACGGTAATTTCATTCGGATACGACCGTCGTTGCACTTTACAGCCAATATAGTGTCATTACGGTAATTTCATTCGGAATTAAGATTCATTTGTATCCAAATTAAATTACCGTAATGACACTATATTGGCTGTAAAGCGCAACGTCATTTCAAACCATCATTACTCTGATAACAGGCAGTAAATCGTGAATAACTGCCAGATATTGAAAGTTTCTTCTGAAAAAATGGGCAAATTAAACAAAACAAAACAAAAAGAACAATGTAGGTCTTAAGTGGTGGAGGGATAATTCCTTCAAGTGACTCACAGATGGAGCACTTCAGGTCGAAACTCTCCCGTCTGAATCATCTGGTAAACAATCATAAAACACCCGTTTCTTAGATTAAAAGCTTTACGAAGCTCGTGGATGTGAAGCGGGGAAGTTAGCCACATTTCCCAGGGTGCATTTCACCAACACAACCTCCAATCACGGTGATTCAGCTGAGAAACTTCTGAGTAATTAAAGTGGAATCCTCCTTTAAAGGCAAGCAGAGTGTTGCTTCTTCAGCCTTCACTTCTTGATGAGTCAGAGTTTGGAGTCTTACTCATCTGTTTTCCGGCTGCGGGAGGAAAGACGTTGTGTTTGACAGGTGACTGAGTCGACCGTCCTGAACCGGTTACATAACGGCGCCGAGTGACGGACACCTTTCAGAGATCCACTGATTCACCGGGCAGAAGGAGGAAGAAGACGCTCTGGAGGTTCAAACGAGGGGAACTCGGAGTTCAAACATCTCGGGGAGTTGAATTAACCAGCGGCAGAGAAAGTAGATGTAAAAACACAATCCCGCTCTGCCTCGGTTGGAGGTTTCAGATTAGAGAAACCCCGCGACGCCGATTTAAGAACCCCAGAAACTTCAAAGAGCCGCTAATCTGCGTCTGAACGGGATTATCCTGCGCCCGATTGGCCGCGGGTCGGCTGTAGCATCACCGGTCGTAGCGCCTGTAGCAAGACGTGCTAACGATGTGTTGCAGATAATCGTGATGAAATTAGTCAAAAAGAACATTTCAGATTCAGGTTAATTCTGACGAGTCGTAACTCCAGTCCAAGACATCTTTAATTCCCCTCAATTCAACTTATCTACGTTGTCTTTTTAGATTCTTAAATCAAGTTTTAAACAGTCAGAATGACGTTGTAGATTCTCAAATTGGAATTCTGCTTCCTCAAAGTCTAACTACAGACTAGGGCTGGTCCCGAGTATCGGAATTGGGCGGCTGTGGCTCAGTTGGTAGAGCGGGTTGTCCACTGATGGCAAGGTTGGCGGTTCGATCCCCGGTTCCCCCCGCATGCCGAAGTGTCCTCGGGCAAGACACTGAACCCCAAGTTGCTCCCAATGGCAGATTAGCGCCTTGCATGGCAGCTCTGTCGCCATTGGTGTGTGAATAGGTGAATGAGAAACACATTGTAAAGCGCCTTGGGCTTATCGGTCAATTCTGCCGCCGAGCGCCACTCCGATGTCACGCTCCACTTCGCCCGTGTTCGTAAACAAATAATTGTATTCTAAGTTCCCGTCTCGAGCCGAATACTCGAAAAGTCGTCATTAATTGGAGCCGAATACTCAAAGAACGGCATTTGC
Organism: Chromis chromis; assembly: GCA_900302755.1. Lineage (NCBI taxonomy): Eukaryota > Metazoa > Chordata > Actinopteri > Pomacentridae > Chromis > Chromis chromis. The sequence goes on from OMNN01029198.1 coordinate 7,312, forward strand.
TATTTGGAACAGCCAAATTCATACAGACATTATGAACAAAATGTAATTACAGATGTGTTGAATTAGAGTTTTGACGTTTCAGATGTCCGTAGTTACGTCACGAGCAGGAATGCAAATTTGGAACAATCTTCTTAACCGATACTCAGCAGCGATATCAATCAATCGATCCCAGATTAATCAATAATAACAATAAACATAATATAGTGGACATGATTCCATGTGCTGATATTTCCTTTTTTTGTCAATAGATATTAAAAATTATCCACAAAACCAGGTAATTCGTTTTTGGGCTGTAGGAATCCTAAACTAGTAGAGCCCAACTTGTCTGGAGGTCATTAACCACCACAGAAGTCTTTGTCATGGTCCCCCTTTACTAGCTAAACCCCCACAATGCTCTCTGCTTGCCAACATGAATCTCTAGAGTCTCAGCTCCTGGCCTAATGTTAGCATTTGGAAGTCCTAGCCTAGCGTTAGCGTGAGCCTCAGGTAGCTAGCTAAACCTGCAGAGTTCATTGACACAACTGCCTTTAGTAGTTCACCAGCAGGGAGGTGCATCAACCCACCTGTAACTCCATCTCATTAAACAGTAAAAGGTGAAGGTCGTGCATGTCAGTAAACGTATCATAGATCAGCTGTAGTACCTGGTTGTTCCACCAGGTGGAACCTCTTACTGTTTCATACTGTAGAGACCAGAGGAGGCGTCACTCAGACTACAGCATTAAACAATAAGAGGCTCCACCTGGTGGAACAACCAGGTACTACAGCTGATCTACAATACATTTACTGACATGCACGACTTTAGTTTTTTGTCAAAGTTTTAGTAAATTTCTATGACAATTATCTCCGCAAACGTCTCGCTGATGAGCTCTTCCTATTCCATGCCATATTCTAACGATCTTATCCACCACAGCAACTTCTGCTAACACCGTTTAACCAATGGGAAGCCTCATATGAGCAGCGTCAGGTACAACAATTCAGATTAGACGTTTGAAATATCTGCAGGTGTTATTCTGACTGGTCTAAATGACATTGATATCTGTAATTCTAATTCTGGAGAGTCTTACTCAGCTTTTAAATGTATCCTGCATCTTTAAACTCAAACACGTTTCATCTTCGTAATAAAACCGTCACTGCGGACCCCCCCACCCCTCAGTTAAACGGAGCCCTGAACCCTTCAGGTCTCTTTCTGCTTTACGATCAGGCTTCAGATCGGACGCCTCCCTCAGCCAGCGCTCGGCCAACAAACGGCGTGAAGGGCAACGTCTCCATTCATCAGGCTGAGAGGCCGAGAGCTGCCAGCCGCCTGATTGAACATTTGGTTAATTCATGAAGGACAACGGCGGCTGCCAGACAGGCGTGAATCTGATCAAACACTGGAGGTAAAAGAACAAGAGCCGCCTTCATCCACGCCGAGCCGGGAGAAGAGAAACCTCATCCAAAGCACCGATACAGGGAGTGAAAACACGTTTCTCTGCAACACCCTGACGTTTTAAAATGGTGTAACGGAACATGTATTCATTATTAACCATTCGTTAAGCAACTTTCCTCTGTTCAGTTCAGCCTGTCAACCAATTAGTTACTGTCTAGTGTAGAGACAACTTTAAAAAGCTTCAGTTAGCCTGTTAGCATGTTAGCTAGCAGCAAGGGTTCACTGAGGCGCCAAAGAAACACTTTATATTCATAAAAACAAGGTGAGAAAAGTCAAAGTTTTCCTAATGTTCCTGCAGTTACTCTTGTCATTTATGGTCCGTCTTGTTTGCAACATTGGGGAAACTAAAGTTCTCACACTATTAGACATTTTTCAACAAATTATCCAGAGAAACTTAATCAAACTCAAAACTTTTCTCTGTTATCCAGCTTTAAACTGAATGTTTCAGACTGTAGATCAGACAAAATATGTTTGAAGATGTGTCTGGAAAACCTTCATAAATCAAACAACTATTCACTCAATCGAAAAAATTACTTTATAATAAAAATAAAATGTCAGTTGCAGCTTCGATCCCATTGATTTCTATAAATATCAAGACTCCAGAGTAACTTTTTGCATCCGTTTCATCGATGCGACTAACGTTTTCATTGAGGAGCACCCAAAATTTGAATTAACATTATATGGATAAGCTCTAAATATGCATCAAAATGTGGACTAAGCTTCACAAATTATATGTTTGCAAACCACATAACACTTTTATTGTGTGAATTTACCTTCCACACACTACTAACAAGTAAAATTCAGATGATTTAAATGGTAAATGGTCTGCACTTATATAGCGCCGTTTTGTACCTTACCCAAGTACCCAAGGCGCTTTACAATGTGTTTCTCATTCACCCATTCATACACACATTCACACACCAATGGTGACAGAGCTGCCATGCAAGGCGCTAATCTGCCATTGGGAGCAACTTCGGGTTCAGTGTCTTGCCCAAGGACACTTCGGCATGTGGGGGGGGACCGGGGATCGAACCGCCAACCTTGTGATCAGTGGACAACCCGCTCTACCAACTGAGCCACAGCCGCCCGTAAAGTGTAATTTCTTAGTTTTTTCTCCTGGTTCTTGCTTGTTTTGCACATGTGGAGCCTGCAGGTCAACTAACCGCAAGTCTTGGAATAACGCTAAAATAAAAATGTCAATGTCCAGCTGTATAAAAATGAAATCTTTTTGTGGATAGGAAAAATTATACGCAAAACCAGAGCAGTTACATTTGTTTCTGGGCTTTAGGAATCCTTAACTGGTGGAGCCCAACTTGTCTGGAGGTCATTAAATGTCACAGAAGTCTTTGTCATGGTGCCCCTTTACTAGCTAAACCCCATAAAGCTCTCTACTTGACTACATGAACTGCCTGTAGTCTGAGTGTTGCCTCCTCTGGTTTCTACAGTATTAAACACTAAGAGGCTCCACCTGGTGGAACAACCAGGTACTACAGCTGATCTATGATACATTTTGACTTAGAATAAAATTATTTGTTTACTAACACGGGCGAAGTAAAGCATGATATCTGAGTTGGTAGGTCTGCGTACTAGAGCCTTGGCGGCACTCGGGGGCAATTGGCGGCGCGCACAAGTATTGGAATATCAAAATTATTATGCGAATACCACCACGACCAAATATTAGAATATTCGGGACCAATCCTAGTGGGAGGCAGCTTCTTTTCAAACATATGACACTGCAAACATAACCACCAACATTTTAGCTCTTTTACCGCCATGTCAGAGCAGCCTGAGGTCAAACTTCTAGTAAATCCCAACCACAAATCTCCGATTAACGAAGCTCTCATTCTCCACAACGTCTCGCTAATGAGATTCGTCAATGCTGAAACAATATATTGTGCAACTGTGTTTAAGAAAAAGCCTAAATAAACTTGTAAACATGTCCAGCATCAACGGCTGATGAGTTTGAAATGCGTCTATTAATAATAATAATCTCCCCTTCATTGATCTCCTTGGGTTCCTTCCTTCTCTGCATTCATCCTATTCAAAGTTAACCTTAACTACTAGGAGCAGTGGGCTGCCACGGTGCAGCACCCGGGGAGCAGTCAGAATTTAACTCGGGGACTCGAAGCGGCGACCCACCAGTTACAAGCTGGCTTCACAAACCACTAGGACACCACTGCCCCTTAAGCATCATGTTAGCATAGTGTTAGCATCAGTTAGTATCATGATAACGGCATGTTAGCACCATGTTAGCATAGTGTTAGCATCATGTTAGCATAGTGTTAGCACCATGTTAGCATAGGGGTAGCATAGTGTTAGCATTGTGTTAGCACCATGTTAGCATAGGGGTAGCATTGTGTTAGCATCGTGTTAGCATCAGTTAGTATCATGATAACGCCATGTTAGAGTCATGTTAGCATTGTGTTAGCATCATGTTAGCATAGTGTTAGCACCATGTTAGCATAGGGGTAGCATTGTGTTAGCATCGTGTTAGCATCAGTTAGTATCATGATAACGCCATGTTAGAGTCATGTTAGCATTGTGTTAGCATCATGTTAGCATAGTGTTAGCACCATGTTAGCATAGGGGTAGCATAGTGTTAGCATTGTGTTAGCACCATGTTAGCATAAGGGTAGCATTTTGTAAGCATCATGTTAGCATCATGTAATAATCTCCCCTTCATTGATCCCCTTGGGTTCCTTCCTTCTCTGCATTCATCCTATTCCAAGTTAACCTTAAATATACATACGTAGGAGCAGTGGGC
>OMNN01029199.1:0-13062 GCA_900302755.1 Chromis chromis
ATTAGGGGTTTTGTGTGGGCCTATTTTAAAGTGTGTGTTCATGATGGAGAATGATCTTGTAACCATGAGTGACTACATTTTAAAATACTCTGTGGTAAAATAGATAATTCATGGGTACTTTGGGAGAAAGAAAGAAAAAAAAATCCTCTCTCAGAGGCTTCAGTAGATAAACTGCACTCTTCCCTCCTCAGAAAGAAAAAACAGCCAACCTGAAGGGGAGGAGGAGGGTTTGTGCGTCCGTGCATGTTTCTCAATATACCATACGCTTCTCACAGGCCTGATTGTGATACAAAGCTTTATAGAAGGAAGAGGGAAGAGATGAGTCATGGAAATGTTTTCTTGACCATTGGAAATCCTATTAAAGCTGAACAACATGTTTGCCCAGAATAGATGATTCACTTTCACGAGAGCAAAAGAAACATAACTAACCAATTTAAGAGGTTTGATAGCTTGGGCCTTTTTCATAATTTATTCATTACAGAGATGTTGTGGTTCTATTGCTCCAAACTAGATCTTAATAACTACCTGCAACCACAATTACTCAACAGTTAAGTGTGAAAACTGACTGGTTATGAGCTCAATGTCTTCTGCTGTTCTGTTTCACCGGCCTCCTTTTTCAGACATGTAATTTGTTACAACTGGCTTATCAATGGCAACTTTACATGTCGGTCTCGTGTCTGAATAAGCCGAGGTCATTTATTTACATTAAATTTGTGATAGCGATCTGCTAGGGTCAGATCTAGTAACATTTTTCATAATCCGCCCAACATTCATAATCTCCCTCGCTATTATTTCTATTTTCCTCCACGCCAGCTGCATGGAAAATAAGCTGCGGAATGTCCTGTCCTATAAGTGATAAAACTAATGAGAAAATCCACAAGGGGATTCGCTGTGAGGAGAGAGAGCAAGTGTCCCCTGCACTGTCGCTGGTCATTAATTAAGGCGTCAGTGTTTTGGCAAACTTTCTGCAACAGCCCTGCTCTCTCCGAATAAAGCAATTATGGAACGTTTAGGGAACGGCTATTTCTGAAATACAAAAAAAAAATAAAAAATTGATGCACCCATCAGCCACAACATTAAAACCACTTGCCTAATATTGTGTAGCTCCCCCTCGTGCCACTAAACCAACTCTCACCCATCGAATCATGGGACCTCTGTGGGTGTCTGGCACTGGGACTCTGACAGCAGATCCTTTGGGTCCTGTGGGTTGCGAGCTGGAGCCTCCATGGTTCCGGTTCACCCCTTGAATGCTCAATCAGATTGGGATCTGGGGAGTTTGGAGACTGGATCAGCGCTTTCATAGTTTTTGCAATGTGGCAGGGCACATTGTCCTGCTGGGGGAGGTCACTGAATTCAGGGACTGCTGTTGCTACACTCTAAAAAATAATGTTTGGGCTTAACAAAAAAATAATAATGCAGCAGTTTGCATTAATCTTTTTGAGTTATGACAACGTTTAACCAACAAACTACATTGAGTTAGGGGAACTGGCTTTTCCTCAGATTTGTCAAATGAAACTTTATCATTCCTATCTACTAGTTTGCTAAACTAAAGGGCAGGGTGGCCCGATTTCACTGCTGAATATGATTAGCATTAGCTATGTGCAGTATATTCCACCAACTGCACCAGCACGTGTAGCCTAAACTGAGTCCACTGCTGGTTTAGATCACAATTGAAAATCTTCCCAAATTCATTGTTTTTTGTAGAATTAATTTGCAAAACACTCGATACTCGCCTCCAAATACTCCTTGTATCATATTTGTTCAGCCTACAGGTCCTCTAACACACAATCTGAAACATCTGAGATTGTCCAGTTATGTTCAGAAGGAAGTAATCCTGACCTCAAGGTGAAGAAAAATCTATTAATCAAGCCAGTTTCATTTAGTTGCTAAAAATTATATTTAGTTTGAAATCAACCAGTGCAGACATTTGAGTTTAAATTTTCCACAACATCAAGCTGATGCAATTCTAAACGTTGTTATGTCACCCCAACCCATCAAAATAAAATGTTCAACTTACAAGGTTAAATTATTTTTATCTTGCAATTATGTATTTAATTATGTGGTGGGAATAGATGTGTATGGGGGGGAGGTTTGGTTCAGAACAATGTTTAGATTGGTAGTACATGTCAAAAAGTAACATCCACATGAATGCCAGGACCCAAGGACATCCAGCAGAACATTGGATTGTAACAAGATGATCAATGCTAATCACTGCAGCTTTCAGTGGTTTTAATGTTATCGGTGCAGAAGAAACCATCTATGTTATGTTTTTCATGTCTGAAAAGGGTTATAGATCAAATAAACGGGACGAAAATAGCCCTAGAAATAAGAAGAGAAGGGGATCGAAGTATTAATTTCTAACACTTGAATGATGAAAATTCCATCATGCATTAATTATGTTGTACATTTTTTTCTGTCCATCAGCTCCCGAGCTTTTTCAGAGCTTCGAGGGGTCCCACCCCGGCTACTCTTTCTCTGTCGACTGGTGGTCGCTGGGGATTACAGCCTACGAGCTACTAAGAGGACAGGTAACTTAGACACACCGTCACCATGTTCATGTCACAACTTGCCTCAGTGTGGTCTGCTGCACTTAGCTGCAGTCAATAATGTATATACCACCTACAAGACAGAGAAAAGTCTCGTCAGTGGGAAACACAGAAAGTCCTCAGCCTCCATGAAACAAAAGCAGGGCGGAATTGTAATTGAATTTTACATCTAAGTTGACCTTACAGGGGAAGACGTTTGTTTAGTCACGGTGTGAGACGAATCGCTGCAGGAGAACGAGAAAATAGGATGAGTTCCTCCAACAGCCATATAATTGGAATTGATTTTTTAAATTATTTTTTGTTTCCTTCGTCCTGGTCCCATCTGGAGGAGTTTAATTCGGATGTCATGGAGATGAACACAGGACGTAATGTTTTCACTCAATCTTCTTACTCTGTCGGACCGAGTCTCGGAGCTGAAAGCAGCGCGCTGGTTGTGGACTCAAATCAGAGTGCAGCTGCAGAATTTACTCTCATGTTTCAGGATGATGATCACACAAACTTCAGTAACCTCTGCCGATACCGACAAAGGACCCCGAACACCCGAAACTGGTATGGAGCTGTCGAGAAGTGTTCCTGAAATCATTTTCTAACATTTCGATCTCCTCGCTCCCTCCTCGACAAAACTGTTGACACTTATTTTACCTCATCACTTCCCATTACACTTTCTGAAATGCATTCTGTCCTCTTTCTGACCCTACAGTCACGTCTTCCTTCTCGCCGAAATAATACGAGTCCACCGTCGAGTTATATTTTACCACACAACCTTCCTCCACCACTTTTTAAACACCTTTCATCATTTCTGTCCTTTTTTTGACCTCAAAGCTACATCTTCATCTGGCCCACGTCATTCTGCAAAGTGGCGTCGTGTGACTTTCAAGTATTTCTTACCTTATTCAGCGGAGGATTGCTAAACACATATTCACACCAAAAAATTACATAAAGAGACACAGACTCTCTCTCTCTCTTTTCACATACTTTTTTTTGGAAGTTTCTCTAGCCCTCCCCCATACTTTCTGTCACCCCTCTCTCTCTCTGCACACCACCCTCACCTTGTTCCCAGACGATTCATTTTCACTTCATCCTCCCGCCTCCTATGGGGGTTCCCCACTATTTTTCTCCGACTGGCACATTTCAACACCGTCTATAAAGCATAAATCAGCTTCGGGGTTGTTCTCGAAACTTGCATTCCAGATCACTATTATCCAACTGCAGACGTCCTTCAATCTCTTAACCTCTTCTACTTCTCCCTGTTGAGCACCTGCCACCTTTCACTACATCCATGCTTCACTTTCATTTTTGCCATTTAACTCCTTTCCCTATCCAATACTTCCCTGCTGGGTCTGACCACTGGTTGCAGGTCCAGGGCTCCTCTCTAAATCCGTCACCGTCACTTAGCTTCTCATCCTCCAGCATCCATTTTTTTTCTATATTAGATTAACCTTCTCCAACCGCAGAGAGGGAACACAGAGACTGCATGGCGAAATAACAAAAGAATGAAAATGTATTGTAATGTATGAGCCAATTTCGGCCTTATTGGACTCCTGAACATCTGCCTCCAATGTATCACAGGTGACTCCTCGGTTGCACATCACTCCATTTTCCGTTTCATCTTTTCAATTTCTTCTTTCTCTATTTGCTTTTGCAACTCTGTCACATCGAAATATTAAAAATGTAAGTCAAAAGGAGGATTTTTACCCACTTGTGCCCATCTCCTTCCAGTCAGACTGATCTAGCTTTTTCTTTAACTACGTCACTCTGATTCTCCAAAATGAGTCTCTCTGTCTGACACGAAAACCCACAGAAATCCTTCTTGTGCTAAAAAGCTAAGAGTTTTATGCTTTGTTGTTTTGAGGATACTCCCTCATTCTCTGTTTCCTCTGTCATTTGTCCCCATCAGTACAGGAAATGGGTCCAAGAAAGGTGAAGAGAAAAGAGCGAGCAGACAGAGCCAAGTGTGGAACAAACTTTAAGACACATACTTTATCAAAGAAAACTCCTCCAGGCAGTGCAGGAGTATGAATACAAGTCATCTATAACGTCTCGTCTCATCTCCTCTTTTCAGAGACCATATGTGATGAGATCCACTACACCAACTAATGAGATCCTTCAAACATTTCACAAGGTCCATCCCAGTTACCCAGTAGCCTGGTCTTTGGAGATGAAGTCGCTTCTCAGAAAGGTAAGAGAGCAACACGTTAAATTCAGTTTAACTGATTCATGCACAGTATGTGCACAAACAGGAGGTTTAAAAGTTATGCACTTGCGGCCCTTTTTTGTGAGATAGTTGGAATTTTTTCTCCAGTGTTTGAAATCTTTAATTCCTGTGGGAAGACAATTATTCATACCTGACACCAGCACTTCGTTTGTAGCTACAGAATCTTAATTAGGGGATCACTTTCGCTGTGTGCATGCAGTGCGGCTTTAGAATTCTAATTATCAAGTAAAATCTGTATTCAAAAAGTAAAATTTGTGCTGTGGTGAGTCACAGTCGAACTGTTAGACAGTATATCTAAAGGTACAAAGTCAACATAACCCAAACAAATGGTGCAAAGAAACGGAAGAATATACCTCGATGTGTGAGAAACATCAGTATTAATGTCACTCTTTAATTACAATAATTTAGATGTAAGCGTTTTCATTAGATGTAATTAATAACAGTATGTCCGTAATGAACTGCCAAAAGTCTCTTCTTGGTGCCACTTGCAGAGCTCAGCGATGCACTGTTGTTGCGTTTGGCTTTTGTCTTGGCAGCGATCCACTGCAGTCAAACTGTTGCATTGCTTCGTGCTCAGACTCCTCGAAGCTCATTGGCATTCCAGTTGCATGTGTATGTGTGTGTGTGTGTGTGTGTGTGTGTGTGTGTGTGTGTGTGCATGTGTATGTGTGTGTGTGTGTGTGTGTCAGTGAGAGAGAAAGAGAGGAAGCTATGTAAAGAAAGAGAATGTAAGAGGAGAATTCCACGCTCTATATATTTGTCCTTCATCTTTCATGCTTCACACACTGCTGAATTCTCCTCATCACCATTTGCTTCCTATATGTATCTCATCGTCTCTTCCTCCCCTTCAGTCTCCTCCCTCTGTCACTCTTTTACAACCGCCTCCTTCCTTCCATCCTCTCGTGTCCCTTCCTCAGTATGTCCCACCTCCAACCCCCTTTCTGTGCCTGCATCCTCATTCTCAGACGCATCCTTGAGGGCAAACATGTGCTCATGTCTCAGTGGGACTCTGTCCATAACTTTTCAGCCGTGCCTCCCCCATGGACAATTGTTCTCACACTAATCCTGTTGTCTCCTTCAGTTGCTGTGCATAGATGTCCAGAAGCGCATCTCCTGTCTAGCAGAGCTGCAGGATCTGGACTACATGTCAGACGTCAACTGGGACGCTGTGCTCAGCAAACAGCTTCCTCCAGGCTTTATTCCCAACGTGAGCATCAGAAATAAACTGCCTCAGTTTGCTACCCGGAAAAATGTTCGCGTCTGAATGGAACAGAATGTTTTTCTGACGTTATCCTGCTATTTCATGTTGCTAATCAGATCCACCACACATTCTCTAATGTAGCCTAGAAAAAAATGGCAAAAACACAACATTGTCCAATGCTTTAAATAAATTAACATATACCCAACTATGAATAAACCATCTGTAGATGCTTTAATCCAAATTACCTTGCAGCTTTGTTAGACTTAAGATAAAATGATTTCATAATAAAAAACACCATCTATCCCTGAAACCAATCCTCCCTTATACTGTACTTATTTCCATACCAGTGTTTCCCCTAAGGAGGCAAAGATGTGGGTAAAGAAAGATGTAGCCAGAACTACCCACTCTTCATCTAATCTTTTCTAGTCAAACTGCAAACATCGCCCCCTGCTGGGCTGAGCTGGGCCACCCACTGAGCGTAGACATCCGGACAGACTGCTCAGATGCAGAATAACACACAGCAACACACGTGTGCATGCCTTTTTAGATGCAGATGAAGGCAGAGAAAGCATCAGCGCGGCTACCTGCAGCTCTACAGGTGCTCTCTGCATCACTTTGACAAGTTGGGTGGACATACCGCTTCAGTGTAATAATATCATTAGGCAGGAAGTCAAGCGGCTTGGCTGGCAGGCTGCTGTGCCGGGCTCTGTAGTGTCAGGTTCTTACAGTGACTGCACTGATTTAAAGTAGCTGGTACAGGTGGTAACTGTACAGGAGGAAAAGGTCTGGAGGAGAAAGTCCACAGTGAATTTAACTCAGTTTCATTTAAGTCGCTTTAAAAGAAATATTGTGCCACATTGCAGTGATCAAGCAACACAAAAACTCTTCTGTATTGTTTTCAAGAAGCATCAAGTTGACAGTGAGTGTCACTGCTGACTGTCAGAGCCGAATAAATGCAGAACTAGTGGATGGAAATGGACGACTAAATGACTTTATCTAATTGTCAGTGTATAGCGACTGCAGAGCAGCGGGTATCCCCTGTGGTCAGCCTGGCACAGCAGAGGAAAAGCACAGAGGATCGATGGGGAATTGACACCATCTCTGTGTATAATTATAGGCCTATCCTCTGTCTTTAGTCCCTTACAGGCTATTGATGTTTGAACATTTGAGGGAAAACTCAGCCTTTATGTTTTGATTCCTAATTTTCTAGCGTTCAGTCCGTTTTGTTAGCATCTCTCTATATTCTGTCACATTTTATCATCTCCTAATCACCTAATGCATTGTACTGTAGGTGTTCTGGATCAAATTAAATCAATGCATAATGGAAAATTCCACTTTTCCTCATGTTTTCACTTGAAAGTATTATTTCCAACACAAAAACAGCATTTGTTTTGTACTAGGGGTGGCACAATATACTGCTATTTTCAATACCTGATACAATACTACTAATGCACCAATGATGATATTGTAAATAATCCAGCACCAGTAACTATTCGGTTGACTTTCCAACATAGGAACTATGTACAATACAGGCCACCTTTCTGCATTTGTGTTGTTAGTGCAATTAATTGGCAAAACAAGTTGAACAAAACAGACAATAAACAAAGATACTGTATTTTTGCTCACTTCTGTAGATATCATGATATTATTGTTATCATGTAGGCTTTTGTTGACAATAATTGTGTAGTGAAAATAGAACGTTATTTTGTACACTATAACACCACCATAGCCTCGGATTAAATGTGTATCTGTATGTGTTTGTGTCCCTATAGAGGCGGAGACTAAACTGTGACCCCACATTTGAGCTGGAGGAAATGATCCTGGAGTCCAAACCGCTTCACAAGAAGAAGAAAAGACTTGCGAGGAAGACCAGGGACCAGGGATCTGACGGGTCCCCACAGGTAAGGTTTATAATTAAAAACATTAACCACACTAATTACAAGTTACACAAGAAGAATGAGAAGGATTTGTTCCAAAATTGCACAACTCCGAATTGAAAACAGCAGCAAACGAAACATTGAAAAACTTAACATTGGATCGATTTTTAGAATTTAGCTAATTTAATTAATTTATAACTTTAATTGAATTTCAGAAAAAGTGTGTTTAAGCATACATTTCATTCAATTTTAGGCTAATTTGGTATGTCCTCAGGAGAGCATATATGATCCACTAAGGACCCACTAAACCAGCTCTTTTAAGTGTCTCTCCTGCTCAGCGCTCATCATTATTCATTAAAGTAAGCTGACCGTTGGTTCCACTTGGCTCAGTTACAGGTGATAAGTTGCTCCTTAGTTTGTCTTTTAAATGTGCCTGGAGTACTATTAAGGAGGTCAAGGACATATTTTAGAGCTCCGTTCTTCCTCACCTTCACTGAAATAAATCGCCTGCTTTGACTGCCATGTGTACGGGGGAAGGCAGAGAATGCAATCACCTTGCGGTTTTATTATTTCCAGTCTTTCTACATAAATCAGCTGTTGTCCTCCGAGTGTTTGTACAAAACAGACGGTAAAGTGCCGAAAGGTTAATTTGAACGCCCGGTCGAGTGAGACGTGGGAGGCACATGCACATCACACACTGTTAGAGTGAGAGCAGTGATTTCATTTTTGGTCTTCTGCAGTAGTTAGAACTGATCAGTGTTGTTTTCTTTGTTTTTAAGGCTAAGTCATGTGTGTTTACTTGCATTTTAGGTCCAGATAGGAGGTATAGCATGAATGAAACCCTGCTTGTGGGATACAAAATGGCAATTTAACATGATTTTATGCAAGGGATTCTTTTGGAAAAACACACAAAACTAGTATTTTGAGAAAAATCTTTTATGGTTACATTTGCTAATATCTATTTGAAAATAACATTTAATGTGCAAACATGTTTTCAACTGTCATATGAGGGGTTTTGGCCTGTTACTCTTATACATTCCTGTCCCGACTTGATAGTCACTATCATCTATACACCAATCAGCCACAACATTATGACCACTAACAGGTGAAGTGAATAACATTGATCATATTGGTACTATGTTGTGTTCTGCTGGAAAACCTTGGATTTTGGCATCTGTGTTGATGAGACTTAGACACCCAAATAAACATTATCCCAGAACAAGCACACTCCCTCATGCAAATGGCAATCCCAAATGTCACTGGCTTACCCGTCGCAGGAAAATGCACCCCACCACATGGCAACAACATCAAACAATCATGAACATCTTGAGGAACATGACAATGGCCCAAGATGTTGAATTGACTTCCAAACTTCCAAACTTCCTAGACCCCATTCTGATCAAGCATCAACAGGATGCAGTGGAACAAGTTTGATTGACAGAGGCCCCACTGCACAAGCCAGAGTACCCAAAGGATCCACTGCCAACATCCTGGTGCCAGACCCCATAGGACACCCTGAGAGGTCCTCTTGTCCATGCCCAATGGTAGTATTTTGACCACATAAGGGGGACCAACACAATATTAGGGAGGTGGTCATAATGTTATGCCTGATCAGTGTATGTCAGTGCATTGCAGATATAGTACAGTTAGTCTTCAGTTGAACAAAGTTTCAAATCAGTTTCCTGCTTTTAAAAAGGTAGTTTGGTCCGTTTACCAGAAGAACTATATTTACAGGAGTCAACTGAATGGTGAAACACTGGAGAGAATTCTAGGCTTCTGTCCAGATTTGACTCTTTCGATTTTTTCCATCGACATAAAAGCTCAGAGCTATCAGGCAGCAAACACTCAAACTAGAATCAAATACAGTACATACAGATACTACAGTAATGTGTTTTGGGTTTGGTGGCTTTCAGCTGAAACACACATACAACCTGTGCCATTACGAAGTCACTAAGTCTGGCTCTTCTCCCACCCTTTGGCACATTACAACAGTTTATGGAACTCTTTTCTAATAGAAGTGAAGCAATTTGTGCGGTCTAGACTGTAGTGCACTTACTTTGCCAGCTTGCAATAAGAAGTCAGAGCTGGCCCAAAGTGCACCATGTTTTATGAAAGCTGACAGCTGCTTGTGGAGACTTGTCTGTGTGTGTATATCAGTAATATCTCACCGTGCAGCTAGACAACATTTGTCATCCCTTGGCCCGTTCAGACAAAGAGAAAGGCACCTATTCTAATGAAATAATGATAGTAGGCTTCCGGGGAAACATTTGTTATGTTTATGGAGACAGATGAAGCAACAGTGTAAAGTCAGAGTAAGAGGGGAACTAAATATGAGTCATGTAAACAGACTCTTGAGTCACTGTAGTATAATTTAGGCAATATGAAAAGTAAGACAGCTACTTTAAATATATTTTAAAACAATAACTGACTATGAGGACCATGTATTGACAGAAATGTAATAAAAATAATTTCTTTCCGCTCTCTGTGTGGGAGTTTTAAAGCAGATCAGTGAAGTTTTTTAGGAAAAAGCATGTTAGAATCCAAAGTAGAATATTACAAAAAAAAGTCCTGTTTAATTCCCCCTTTGCCATCTTATTCTAAGATAGTATATTCTGTGATAAGCCTTGCGTGAAACTGTCCTTGTTGGGACCTTGGTCAACATGTGGCCAAACACTCTTTCTGGCATCATATTTTGCAGTGTGTGCTGGTCTGTGCGTTCGTCTGAACACTCACTTTACTGTCTATAAATATCAGTGTGTTTATGCAATGCTTTACCATATCCATTTACCTAATGCCTGTGGGGCCACTTGTGATGGATGCATGTAAGAGAGAGACAAAGAAAGACAGAAAGTGAGTGCTTGATGTGAGTGTGTGAGGGAGAGAGAGAGAGAGAGAGAGAGAGAGAGAGAGAGAGATGCCTGTACGGCTTTGCTGAAGCATAGCAGATCAATATTGAATGAAGAAAGCTGCCCTAATGCCTGTCCCAGCCTGCCTCTTACTCATTACCCTGAGGCTTGCTCGCTATTCTTTTTGCATATTCCTCTTTTTCTTTCCAACCTTCGCTCTCCTGCTTTTTCCTCAGACTCCCTCCACAGTGCTGGTTACATGTTGCTCTCACTCCCCTTCCCCTCCTCTTTCAGCAAACGTCCCCTTCCTCATCCCTTTTTTCTTGCTGCCGTCGCTTTATCTGTCTGCCTCTCCCTCCCTGTCACTGCTACGCTCATAATGTAGCATGGAATTAGCTCAATTAAATCACTGATAATATACAGCAGAAAATTGGACTCGTGCCGCGAGAACAAAATAAATTGGCACGCTCCCATCACACACACACTGAGACGCACAGGCATGTCTCTCCTAATCAGAGGTGTCATTCAGGTTTATTATTTAATGCATTTGTGAGATAGACTGGAAGCCTGTCTCGAAATTATTTGTGTACCAATGGTTTCATTCAAACTAACGGTACAGCGAGACAATGTGGAGAAGCGGTTTTATGTGTGCATGTCTTTATGGTGCGATACAGCCATCTTAATGATGCTATCATAATAATTTTATCAAAGAGAGGGTCGATCATGTAGAGAATTGGGATTTTGAAACACCCCATTTATGCTTATTATGCCTCCGCTCCAGTGATGGGATGGCCATACAACTGCAAAGTGCCAATTCAAGTTACAATCTAAATTCTAGAATAAGAATTAGGTTTAACACAAATGGTTTAGAATTGAATTCCTATAGTACAATAATAGAGCACACAGTATTACAATGATCGTTTTTCCCAATCAGCATTAGCTATTTTTAAACTTGTTCAGACAAGCCATTTGCTTGGGTGGTACTAAATGTTTGATAGGGTTTTATGTAGTTGGTTATGCTAAGAGCTTCAGTGGAAGGCAACTGAAATGGTCTTTTTGGTTCTTGAAGATGTTTCGTCTCTCATCCGATAGGCTTCTTCTGGCCCATCATTGACTCAATGTGTGAATGGTTGTGAAGCTACCAGGTCAGGGATGGCTCAAGGTGATCAAAGTTTCTGGAAAGAGATTTCAAGACTGCAGTATAAGTACCTGATAAGTGGTGTCATAGAAGCTTCTGTCAAACCATCTGTCTTCGTCCAGAATGTGAACTTTACTGTCCTCAAAAGTAGTGTCTCTTATCCTATGGAATTGGACTGCTTAGTTTTGTCCTTTGGAGCTGGATTTCATGTGTTGTGCCATGTGCTTATGGAGCAGTCGTTTAGTGTACCTTATATATCTGTCTGTGCACTCCTTCCTTTATTGCTCGGCTTGTTTTTGGAGTTGCTGGATCTGAAGCGCACTGGGATGCCATGTTTGTAGAAAATCCTTTAAAGTTCCTAAGTACGTAAAGGATGGAAATATTGTTCTGCAGGTTCTTCTTTGTATGATGTTGTGCTGTTTTGTCCAGGTGCCTCTGCAGAGTCCCAATTGGGATAGCCACAGGTTTTAAGTGCTTACTTAATATGTGTGTGTGCCCCTTTTATTTTTCCCTTTGTCTCTGTACAAATACTTTTCAGTCCAGTGCTGTAAGGTTCTGATAACCTCCAGTTACCCCCAGTTAAACTGATTTAGAGAGGTGGCACACTGTGTTGTTGCTATGGTGTTTTACGTGTGTGGCAGGTTGTGGCTTTATGGCTTCTAGACTAAAATAAACAAAGTCTATGCTGGATCTTGTTGCTTTAGTAGTGGAAAACAAAAAAAACATTTGAAGTGAGGCAACACAGAAGGTTAAATGAAGTTTAGTCCTGTCTTTAAGAGAAAAAAAAAAGATTGGTTTTATGAAAATGAATGTATCCTTACCGCTAAGTAAACAGAGGCTGCATAGAAGTAATGAAAGATCACTTCATTAGCATTAGAGTCAGGTAAATTGATGGGCCATTGGAAGAGAGAGAGAGCTGAATGTGTGTCTGGGGATACAGCATGCGTGCCACTGATTAAAAGTGCAGAGTCAGAGCTTGTCTTCCGTTTAGGTCTAAATGCAGGAATATCATCAAAGGCAGTAAAACAGATGTAGCTTAAGAGGTACACCTTGTTCTGCATAGATTTTTATACTCCATAGCGGCTGGTTTAGCTGAAAATGCTGACCTAAAATATGTCTGCACTGCTCAAATTATAGTTTGAGCATCCAGTTTTCACTCTTCACCATTATTTCACGAACTATTAACAGCATACAGTGTATTGCTCGTCTAATTTCTATGGCACATGTTTGATGCGTCAT